>ML121540.1:1018580-1038723 GCA_003788615.2 Terfezia boudieri ATCC MYA-4762
AATACAGAGGTATACGGAAGAACACACTTAAGACAATGCCCCGATCTAGAGATGTATATCTCTAGAGAGAAGGGGAGATGAAGACAAAGAGAGGAGTGCGTTGTTGAACATAAGTTAGGACATGGATCAACAAAGGTGCTTATATAGAGATGGGGAAGTGAGCTCGCATCGAGTCTGATGGAGCGGAAGAACTGGAACTGAGGAGCAAACTGAAGGAAGTAGGAAACGACAATAACAGGAGATACGTGCGAGGGCGAGGTTATTAGTATTGAAGCTAGAAAACCAAATAGCTTTAATACCCGAGGCAAGATCTAGATCGGGGGGACTGGATAAGCGAGTACCTGGTTGATTCTCGGGATGCGGTCGGTAATCAAGCAGGTCAAGGTCCAGGGTTAGGGGCATGTCGCTAGGGTAGGGACATTAGCCAAAAGACAAGGATTCGCATGGCGAAGCTGTGCTGGGTCCAGATCAAGTGAAGCTGAACATGACGCTGGCGAGTGCGTAGGTTGCTAGTATAGTGTCGAGGCTCGAGGGGGGTCTGGCTGCGTGTCTGAAGACACGCGGAAGGATTCATAACAAGATTCGAGGCAGGCAAGGGATGATCCGTAACAGTAGCTCCCTCTCTGAGGATGAGCTCCTGCGAATCCAAGGCGAGTTTCGTGGTCCGGGGCGAGTCCGAATTCGTCCTCATCGTCTGGAATAACCACAAGGTCATGGCGGGATTCACTTATTTGGGTAGAGTGCGGGGTCGAGGCTTGAGCGGATAAGAAGTGTGGAATTTTTTCACAGCGCTTGGGGCGTTCAAGAACAAGGCAGCAGGTTCCCAGGTAAGTCTGTTGTAACCTACCCAGCGAGCAAGATATTCAAGGGTTCGACCTCGGAAGCGCGAGTCGACGATTTCATCGACTTCCCACTCAGGTTCGTCCTCGATAATAACAGGGGGGGGAGGTGGCTGTGTTTGGCCAGGCAGGGGATCTGTGGAGGCGGGTTCAAGCAGAGAAATGTGGAAGACGGGGTGGATTTTCATCGAGGCAGGAAGATCAAGCTTATAAGCATGAGAAGAGATCTTCTGGATGATTCGGAACTTACCGAGCTTCTTGAAATCCAGCTTGGTCGAGGGGCGAGTTGTCTTGACATACCGGCGGAGGAGCCATACCTCATCGCCGACATCCAACCTAGGTGGGGGGATACGGGATTTATTGGCTTGTTCCGAGTAAGTTGCCTGGGCCCAGATCATTTCGGATCTAAGATGAGCATCGAGCTCTGCAAGGCGGTCCGTATATTCCTTGATTACCGAAGGCGCTGGAAGCTTTGTCGTAGGTTTCGGGTTAATCTGGTAGCGAGGGTTTTCGCCGTACATGGCCTGGAATGGGGTAATGCCGAGGGTCGAGGACAGGGTATTGTTATACGAGAATTCGGCCATGGTGAGAAGCTCGGAACAATTGTCTTGCTGGTAATTGCAGTAAGCTCGTAGGTACTGCTCTGCAATTGCATTGATTCTCTCAGTTTGGCCGTCAGTCTGGGGGTGGAAGGCGGTGGAAACCTTCTGTTGGATACCAACAAGTGAGGTCAAGGATCGGATAAATTTCGAGACAAACTGGGTACCCCTGTCGGATACAATCGAGTCCGGGATCCCATGCAGGGGGAAGACATGGTCAAAGAAGAGCTTGGCGATTTATCGGGAATTGACGTCGGTGGTAGTCGGGATATAGTGCGCCATCTTGGATAATCGATCGACCACGACTAGCAAGGCGTCAAATCCCTTAGAGGCAGGGAGTCCTGTGACGAGATCGAGGGAAACAGAAGACCACTTCCTGAAGGGGACCTGCAAAGGCTTGAGAAGGCCATATGGGGCATGGCGGGCAGGCTTAATTCGTGCACAAGTGTCACAGTTGCGGATGTACTGGGCAATGGTTTGCCGCATTTTGGGCCACCAATAGTCACATGATACAAGCTCATAGGTTGCGGCCTGGCCGGGGTGACCAGCAGCAGGGTGATCATGACAATTGCGGAGGATCCGGAGGTGGATCTCGAGGTCGTTGGGGACATAGACAAGGCCGTTAACGAGTAATAGCCCCAGGTCTGAGATCTTGCATTCGGACAAGGGGACTGTGGGGTGCCTTTTGGCCTTGGTTTCGAGTGCGTGGGTGATTTCTAGGGCGAGTTTGTCAGCTTTAAGGGCCGCAAGGATATCCTGGTCATTCATGATTGAGGCTGCAGAGAGGGAGAATTTCTCAGGGGGTATCAGGGCTTGTGTGGGACGGGAATGACCAGCGAGTTTATCAGCCTTAAGGGCTGCAAGGATATCCTGGTCATTCATGATCGAGGCTGCGGAGAGGGAGAATTTATCGGGGGGTATCAAGGCTTGTGTGGGACGGGAACGACCATCCCCTTCTTCAGGGAGATCTCCAGATCGCCTGGTTAGTGCGTCCGCCTTGGTGTTTTGGCTGCCGGGGCGGAATACGATCTTGAAGTCATACTGGGCTAATTCTTGGGCCCAGCGCGCTTGACGACGTGAGAGGAGGGCCTTGGACGTGAAGGTCTGGAGGTTGTGGTGGTCAGTCAAGATCGTGAAGGGTTGGGGAAGCTGATGCAGGTAGATATGCCATTTTTCAAGGGCCAGAATGATAGCAAGAAGCTCCTTATCCCCGACCCCATAATTAAACTCGGCAGGGGACATTTTCTCAGAGATGAAAGCAAAAGGGTGGAGTACGAGTTTCTCGTTTTCTAGGTGTTTCTGAGAGAGCATTCCAGAGGTGACGTAGTCTAAGGCGTCGGTTTCGACGAGGGTTTCAAGGTCGGGGTTAAAATGCCAGAGGATGGGGACAGAGGTGAAGGCCCTTTTAAGGAGGTTGAAGACCTTTTCACATCCAGCATCCCAAGCATAGGGGACATCTTTCCGGAGCAGGTTGAACAGGGGCTGGCAGAGGTACGAGTACTTGTTGATAAAACGCCGGTAGAAGTTGGTGAATCCGAGGAAGCATTGGATATCCCTGACTGACTTGGGGGTCTCCCAGTTAAGGACGGCGTTGACTTTTTCGGGGTCCATTTCGAGGCCTTGCTCGGAAATGATAAACCCTAGGAACGTAGTCTTATTGACGGAGAACTCGCATTTCTCAGGTTTGACAAATAACCCTGCTTCCTTAAGCTTCTGGAGAACCTTTCTAACCTGTTCTTTGTGTTCCTTCAGGTTCTTTGAGTAAATCAAGATATCGTCAATGTAGCAGACGCAGAACATATCGAGATATTCTCACAGAGTATCGTTCATGAATCGTTGGGCAGTGGCAGGGGCATTGGTAAGCCCAAAGGGCATTACCAGGAACTCAAAGAGCCCATAGCGAGTTCGGAAGGCGGTTTTCCATTCGTCGCCTTCCTTGATTCTGATCTGGTTGAAGCAGGCGCGGAGGTCGAGGCGGGTGAAGTACTTGCAGCCACGGATCTGATCAAGGGTCTCCTCAATCCGTGGCAGGGGATGTCGATCCTTGACGGTAATATCGTTTAGGGCACGGTAATCGACACAGAGGCGGAGGGATCCATCTTTTTTCTTGACAAAGAGGATTGGGGAGGCCGCAGAGGAAGAGCTAGCTCAGATAAAGGATTTGGAAAGATTCTCATCGATCCATTTCCTTACTTCTTTTAGCTCAGCATCGGACATGGAGTACATACGACCGAAGGGGGGTTTTGCCTCTTCTTTTAGGGGAATGGCGTGGTCGACATATCGGTGCGGGGGCAAGATTCGGGCTTCTTTTTCTGAGAAAAGAGGTAGGTAATCATGGTATTCGGGGGGAACCAGCTTGGGAGCTGGTTCGGCGTTTTCGTCATCGTCGTCGGGGGAGGCGTAAATTGCCACAATACAGAGGCGGGCTTCGGGGTTTTTGATAGCCACCCGGAAGGCAGCTCTGGAGATAACGGAGATTCGGAGGGGGTTCAGGGTGTTTCTAGGTTCTAAGTGGACTTCTGCAGTTCGAGTGGGCAGGCAATGAGCATGGCAATACCCTGAAGAAAAGGCAATAGTATTATAAGTCCAGTCGATTGAGGGATTGTGACGTCGGAGCCAGGGTTTTCCAACGATCAGGTTCCAACCAGCTAATTTAGTGACATGGAAGGTCAGAACCTCCAGATGCTGGTCAATCAAGATTTTTAGGGTGCATGTGTGGGTGATTTGCCCTACAAGCGAGCGTTTCCCATCGGCAAGTACGAGATCCTCAGGTTTTGGCTTCAAGTCCAAAAGCAAGTTCAAGTTCAAGGCAAAGTCAAGATCGATAAACTGAGAACTAGCCCCCAAGTCTACCATGCAGGTGGCAGAGTGGTTTTCATTCACTATGCAAGGCAAGATAAGTGGATCCTCGGATCCCAAGTCATGAATAATAGCAGAAGAAGAAAGAGAAGAAGAAAGAGAAGAAGAAGAACAACAGACAGCAGCAGCAGAGATTTTCAGAGCGCAAGAAATACGACGTCGACAAGCAAGCCATTGACGGGACTTGCGTGAAACCACAGGCAAAACATAACCAGTACCAACCAAGTGAATTTCCTCCAAAGCAGAAAAAGAATTATAGCTAACAAAGGAAACAGGGACAGGAACGGAAAGAGCAGAGGAAACGAGAGCAGGGTCATGGGAGATGGCACCAGGATGCATCCTGGCGCTCTGCAATCGGCCATCGTTGGTCAAAGAGTGCACTAGTTTTTTAGCACCTCGTAAAGAGTTTGAGAGCCTGGAGTAATAGCGGGTGGGGAAGGAGGAGGAGGAGCGGTTGAAGCTGCAGAAAGCTTCTTGGTCTTGGCGGACACAGGGCAATCAGTCGCCCAATGTCCAGGACCTCCACAATACATGCAGAGTTTGTTATCCATGCGGTATTTGCGGACCTCGGCCATAAGAGGTCCGCGTTTGCGAGAGGCTGAGAGGTCCATAGGACCAGGAGCGGTACCAATGGATGTGGTGGGTTTGGGAGCGGCAGGTTGGTGGCCAGAGGCAATAGTTCTGGGGGCCTTCTGGGAGCGGTAGAGTTTAGCACGATTGTCCAACTTGATACAAAGTTGGACAAACTCGTCGAAGTTTTCGGGCGGGGAGGCTTGGAAGGAGAGGGCTATTTTGAGACCATCATTAGCTCCTTTAGTAAAAAAGGAGATCTTGGTTCGATCGTCGAGTTGGAGGACTGTGGCGTAGGTTGCAAATTCCGCATGGTAGGCTGAGCAGTCCTTATTTTCTTGCCTGAGAGACAAGAGCTTGTGTTCGGCGGTAGCTTTTGCGTCGGGGTCGTCATAAGCACCTTTCAGTGCTTTAGCGAAGTCTTCGTAGGTGTCGAAGTTAATGTCGCCAGTATCTCGATCCAGATGTGGCTCGAACCAGTCGGCAGCCGATCTGGTAAGGTAAGAGGCTGTGTAGGCAATTTCAGCAGTGTCATTAGTATAGCGGGCAGGGTCAGAAGAAAAGACGAGAGCGAGTTTGGTTGTAAATCTAGTGAATTTAGATCTTGTCCCATCAAAATTCTCTGGTTCGTGAATCTTTGGGGCGCGGGAGGAGGATTGGACTGCAGGGGCAGCATTTGGGATTAGGCTCGTAGCTGTAGAGCCGTATTGGTATCCTTTGGTGTAATAGATCCAACAGCTTTCGGCTGTTGTTGAGGTACCTGAAACGGGAATGGTGAATTGAGTTGGTACTCCTCGGCCTGAACGCACTCCTGCACCATGGGCATCGTAGATAGGGTTGTAGAATGCGATAGGAGTTCCATCGTATATGGTAGGAGTGGCAGTAGGGTTGGAGGAGTCGGCTCTGAGTAGACGTGCTAGTTCTCGCCATTGATCTTCAATGGAAGGGGGTGGAGGGACGGATGAGGAAGACATGGTGCGTAGTGGAGACTATTAGAGACGCAACAAAGTGTTATGAACGGGGTTGACAGGGCACTTAGTTCCCGAGTCGACGCGGTAAATAGTTCGAGGTATCACCTGCGATCGCAGGTGATAGGCGCGAGTGTCGAGGTATCACCTGCGATCGTAGGTGATGGGCGCGAGTGTCGAGGTATTGCACACGTAGGAAGTCTACGTATGTGATCGGGTTTCAGGGGACTCTGGGCGAAACCAAAGTCAAACGAAGAGTCAAGGTTAAGAAGGCGAGGTAGTCTAAGCTACGCTCGAGTGAAGCGGTAGAGATATATTCGTGGAAACAACTAGGTACAGGATTGAATACAAGTTGTTGCGTGAGGAGAGAAACAGAAGTAGAGGGGAAGAGAGATCTCTATATGTAGAGATCTAGCCCCGTAACAGAATTCACACAAGAAGGCATACGGAGACATAAGGAAGCGAACGGATAACATAACGGGATACAAGAAAAGCATACGGAGACATAAGGAAGTAGGAAACGACAATAACAGGAGATACGTGCGAGGGCGAGGTTATTAGTATTGAAGCTAGAAAACCAAATAGCTTTAATACCCGAGGCAAGGTCTAGATCCGGAGGACTGGATAAGCGAGTACCTAGTTGATTCCCGGGATGCGGTCAGTAATCAAGCAGGTCAAGGTCCAGGGTCAGGGGCATGTCGCTAGGGTAGGGACATTAGCCAAAAGACAAGGATTCGTATGGCGAAGCCGTGCTGGGTCGAGATCAAGTGAAGCCGGACATGACGCTGGCAAGTGCGTGGGTTGCCACTATAGTATCGAGGCTCGCGGGGGGTCTGGCCGCGTGTCTGAAGACACGCGGAAGGATTCATAACAAGATTCGAGGCAGGCAAGGGATGATCCGTAACACATAGTTACACTCTTACAATGAGCATACATTGACAAAATACTGGCTCGATTTAGTATGATGTCTTGCAACTCTGTTACTCTACCTTTGGATTCAAATACTATATTATGCAAATTCCAAGATGGTGAAAACATTGCAGATATTACTCTATATTAACAGATTATTAGGTTATTGATGTATCTTGTAATTAGAACATGTCCAGATTTGGCTTTCTCTGTCTCAAAACTATCTCAATATGCCTCAAAGCCTATGACTATGCATATGGGAGCTGCAAAACGTATTTTACGTTATATTAAAGGAACAAGAGATAAGGTACTTACCTATACAAGAAAACCTAAACTCTTCTTAGCAGCCTTTGCAAATGCAGATTGGGCAAATGATAAAGATGACACAAAATCAATTTTAGGTAATATCTTTCAACCAGCTAACAATACCATTAGCTGGCGCTCAAGAAAGCAAACTTGTATCTCTACTTCTACTGTAGAAGCTGAATACGTTGCATTATCTTTAGCAGCTAAACAGCACTTATGGCTTCTCAGAGCTCTGAAAGAACTTGGATTTCCCTCTATTCCTGCTGCACTTAGCACAGATGGAGATGGGGCAGTTGATCTAACTGAAAATCTACGTATAAGTGATCACAGTAAGTACATTGATATTGCATACCATCATGTTCGTGATCTTGTCGAAACTAGCAAAATCATAGTCCTACATATTCTTGGCTCACTTAATCCAGCAGATATTTGTACCAAAAGCATGCCTGGACCATAATTTTTCTTACTGTAGAATGCTGTTTTAGGAACTAAATAATTTATTACAGTACTCTTTTCCTATATATGAAAATTTTTTTTCCTACAAGGTTTTTTCTTCATATAAAGGTTTTTAATAAGACTGCTAAAATATTTATACCTGACTATCTATGTCATGATTAGTGAGGAGGGGTATTAAAAAATGCGTTCTACAAATGCTCTCTCTTACACTACAAATCACATAAATATATATTAGTCATTCCTAATTACATTCCACTACATGTCAAATCATGTGCTAAAATACTTACATAAATTAAGTATTTTCAGATGTTTTTCATAACCTTAATGTTATTGTTAGTTAAGTTATTAACTTTATTTTAGCTCTAATACACATGTTTACAATATATGTCAAACTATATTTTTGAGTTATACTTTTTGTTATAGTTTATTATTACCAACAACTCAAACTTGTTAAGTATGTTGTAATCATGTTGTATACATATTTAGTACGTTCTGACAGGTACTATAGTCTGCTAGAATCATGTATATATAGGAGGAGATTTCTCCTACCTTGAGAAGATCATCAGCTCATACTTGAATCTCATTCACATATACATTCCTCAATTCTATGCTCTATAGCTCTACCAGAACATCCTCAATATGCCTATTAGATCCGTTCTTCCTTTTCTCCTTTATTGGATACCTGGTTGAATCCTGCTGCCTGTTGTCTACAGTATATTCTCATATACCTGTATTTTAATAGGAAGGGGATGCTAAAGAGGTGGAAGAGGATGAGAAGGAGGGGAAAGAGGATGAGGAGGAGGAGGAAGAGGATAAGGAGGACAAAGAAGACAAGCAGGAAGGGTAATTTGGAAGTGATTAAGTGATGGTTATGTTATGGGAAGTATTTTATATTGAGTTTTATTTATGTTCATATATAAAATTGTCAGCTGGATATTCTTTATACATAATAGATAGGAGGAGGAAGAAGATATAGCAAGGGTTTAATATTTTATATTATAGGAGGTAGTTAAGTCGGCATGGACTAGAAGATAACACAGTTTCTTTCCAATTTGTTTTGTTCTGGATTGTAAGAAGGCATAAGTAGATCATAATGACAGGATAGTATGAGTTTTATTATTTAATTATCCAGGACTGTAAGTAGGGTTTGGAGAACAATAAAAAGGGTGAATAGTAATCCTAGAATATGTATATGACCAAAGTGACAATAATTAGTAGGTAGAGCGAAAGCCATCTAGGAGATGGTATGAGAGAAGAGGTCACTGGAAGGCAGTCGAGACAGGATTGGAAGCGGACGCTCATGAGCTAAAAGGTCATCCAGATGGTATGAGAAACAGACACATTATCAGGATGGCATAAGAAAAATCGAGGCCATCTAGACACTATAGGATAAGGAAGGTCATCGGGATACTATGAGCTAAAATAGGTGGCTTCCGGACGCCTATAAGCCATAGGAGTATTATCCAAACACCTGTGAGCCAGAGGAGTTCCATCTGGACACCTGTGAGCCAGAGGAGTATCGTTCAGACACCTGTGAGCTGGAGTAGTGGTGTCTGGGTGATAAGGATTCCAACGGGATTATCTACAAGTAGCAGGATAGCTCCATGACACCCAGGGCATTGGATCCTAATTAGACAATATCAAATTATTCATGATATGGGATGGGACTAATAAGAGATGTGAGGTGACTTCATATATTATAATCTGGTTTTATCTTTTTCTATTGTATTATCTACCTATATAGGGTGATTGTGTTTGTATGAATTTGTTTTGGTATTTTTCTGTAGTGGATTAATTTGTTTCAGTATATTCCTTTATTGTAGATATTAAAAAATGCATTCTACAAACACTCTGTCTTACACTACAAATTACATAAACATATATTAGTCATTTCTAATTACATTCTACTACATGTTAAATTATATGCTAAAAATACTTATGTAAATTAAGTATTTTCAGATGTTCTTCATAACTTTAATCTTATTGTTAGTTAAGTTATTAACTTTATTTTAGCTCTATTATATATATTTACAACATATATCAAAGTATATTTTTAAGTTATACTTTTTATTATAGTTTATTATTACCAACAACTAAAACTTATTGAGTATATTGTAATCATATTGTATATGCATTTAGTATGCTCTAACAGGCTCTATAGTCTGTTAGAATTATGTATATATAGGAGGGGATTACCCCTACCTTAACGAGATCATCAGTTTATACTTCAATCTCATTCACATATATATTCATCAATTCTATGCTCTATAGCTTTACCAGAATATCCTCAATATGCCTATTAAATTCGTTCTTCCTTTTCTTCTTTATTGGATACTTGGTTGAATCCTGCTACTTGTTGTTTACAGTATATTCATATATATATCTGTATTTCAACAGATTATGAGCCCGGATTGCTCAACCTTAACCACAACACTTAAATGCATCTACAATGCCTCAATCACAATCACCAGATATCCTTAATCTGGTCAAATAACAACAAGCACCAGTTCCTCCTATTACCTTCAAAATCCCCAAAGATTTTTGTCAAGCTGTAGTCAAAAGTGATAATATTGATCCCCTAGTTGGTCAATCTAACTATGAAGATTGGGCTGATATTATGAGGATAGCATTCTGTAAATTAGGAACCTCTACTATAGTTATGGATGGTGTGAAACCCTCTGAAAATGCGTCCGTTAAAGAGAAAGATGCATTTACCACTCTTTCTCAATCTGCTCTTTTGATCTTAATACAAGTTTTGAGTAAACCAATACTCAAAAAGATTGCCAAATACGATACTCCTCATGCCATTTAGAAGCACCTACATGATACCTACTATATCAATAATGCCTTCAGTTACATTCAACAATGGAATAACTTCACTACTATTGCTTCCAAATCTGATCCTACAAAACCAATTTAAGAATTCATTGATTCTTATGAAACTGAATAGGAATGCCTGTATCAACAAAATGCCTCAGGCCCTGCCAATACCTATCGACAAGCTTTTCATACCGTCTTAGGATTTGATGAAGCAAAACAAGACTTCTTATTATTAATACTTATCAAGTATCATCCAAATCCAGGTGATAATCTATTAACTAAAGATAATCTATCTTATGCAGAATTAAAGTCAAGACTCTATAGTCTCTCTGCTAACCACCAATTGGTTAATACAACAGATAGTGCATTAACAACAACTAAAACTCCAGCATCTAAAAAACATAAAAGAAGCACCAATTCTAATACAAAAGAGTCTACTGAAACTATTAAATTAGCTAAGTAGTATACTTATTGTAAGAAACATAGTAAGACTCTATTTGAAGGTCATAATTAGATTGAATGTAGATGTCTCAAGAAGGATCAAGAGGCTAAGAAACAATAGCTAACACAAGAATCTACACATATAACTGTAGATCATGCCTATGCAAGTATTAGTTCTTTCTCTCTCCTAGTCTGAAAATTTGATTCTGGAGCAAGTTCTCATATGACATATGATATAGGACAATTTGATACAATCAAACTGCATTATGGAACTGTAGAAATAGGAGATAAAATATCCTATTAGCAGAAAGGATTAGTACAGTTCATTTGAATTGTTTGCTTTCTAATAGCTTAGTTAATCCAATTGCACTTAAAAATGTCTTATATGTCCCAACTCTTTATCATAACTTGTTTTCATGAAATTTAGTTCATTCTAAAGGCTTTATATGGGAAGCAAGTGGAGATTATGGTCACTTGTATCATAGAAAGAATAGAAATCTAGTTCTTATTACAAAGTTCTATAATAATCTTCCACATATTATTGAAGTACTAAAACTAGTTGAAACTGGATATATGGTACTTCAAAATACATTTCAATAATAGTATAATGCTTTAGAACATCCATCAAACATCAATCCAACTGTTTACCATAATGGATATATTATACCTCCTATTTCTTGTCAATTTGAATGCACCACTTGTATTCAAGTAAAATCAATACATAAAGTACCAACAACTCATAGACCACTTGCAACAAGACCTTTCGAAATTACCCATAGTAACTTAAGTGGTATTATATCTGTTCCTTCCTATAGAAATGTATACTATTATATCACTTTTATTGACAATTTTATATGAATAGTTTGGATTTATTTCTTAAAAACCAAAGACTAAGTAAGAACAGAAATTAATACCTTTGTTAATATGATTGAATGCTAATTTTCCACTACAATTCTTTGCTTTAAAATCGATAATAGTGGAGAATATATCAGTAATAAGATATAAAGCTTTTAGAACCATGAAGGAATTTGACATGAACCTATACCACTATATAACTATAAATTGAATGGTATAGCAGAACACTATAATCGAACAATTCAAACTATAATACGAGTTATATTAATCAATCTCAATAAATGCTTGTGGGCTGAAGCATGTGCTACAGCAGTTTACCTTCGAAATCGACTTCCCTACTCATTTCTGAATAGAATAATACCTTATGAAGCATTATATCATTCTAAACTGGAGATTTTATATCTTTATCCTTTTGGTTCATGATGTTATATTCATATATCTAAAGAAAAGCATCCTGTAGGTTCCAAGCTATATCTACATGCAGAATTGGCAATATTTGTTGGTTATATACCTACTCCATTAATCTTCAAGATTCAAAATTCCAACAAACATATCTATACAATCTCTGCCAAAGAGTGTCATTTTATATCTCCAGAATACTCTTCAATCAATACAAAGGATTCGATTATACCAAACCTACAACTTGTTAGTCTTCATATTAAAAATACAGGTCAAAACTTAAATCCAACTTCTAAGTTAATATCAAATTTCGAAATTAATATACCTCCTCCATTACAAAACACATAAAAATATAAATGAATCCAACTAGAACAAGTTCCTGAACCTATAAATCTATAAGTACCAATAAGACAACAATATCAAAGATATCCTTTTTGGGAAATTATTTAACTTCCTAATACAAGTGATGAAGGTATATTAGCTTCAGCTCTTTTAACAACTGAAGAATACGAACTATGAACATATAAACAAGCTACAACATGTCCTGAATCACCTCGGTAGTTGCAAGCAATGCAGGAAGAGCTTGAAAATATGAAAGAACAAAATATTTGGACTATCACTCCAACACCTCCAAATCGAAATATTGTTGGTTACAAATGGATATATAAAATCAAATGAGATTCTTTAGGCAATCCTATATAATATAAAGCACGTTTAGTTACTCAAGGTTACTCTCAATAACCAAGAATAGATTACAATGAAGTATTTTCTCCAGTGGTATGATATGACTCATTATAACTTCTAATTGCTCTCTATTTGCATTATAATTAGATTATGGATTAACTCGATATTAAAGTAGCATTTCTATATGGATATCTGAAAGAAGAAATCTATATGAAATTACCATAAGGATACGAATAAGATGGATATTGCGCACACCTAAATTGATCTATATATGGTCTTAAACAATCTCCAAAGGCCTAGTATGATCAACTTACCTCATATTTACTTCCATTAGACTTTACTCTCTCATCTTTTAATCCCTATGTCCTTATCAATTTAAAAGATCAAATCTTTATTGCTATTTATATTGATGATATGACCTTCTTTAGTCCACCTTCCCCTACTCGAATTGCTCTTAAAAAAGCCTTGAAATCTGAATTTCAGCTTACAGAGCTTGGAAACCTATATTGGCTATTAGGTATCCAAATTGAATACCATCCTGATATAGTTATACTCTCACAACGAGTATACATTGACAAAATACTGGCTTGATTTGGTATAATATCTTGCAACTCTATTACTCTACCTTTGGATTCAAATACTATATTATGAAAATTCCAAGATGGTAATAATATTGCAGATATTACTCTATATTAATAGATTATTAGGTCATTGATGTATCTTGTAATTGGAACACATCCAGATTTGGCTTTCTCTATCTCAAAACTATTTCAATATACCTCAAAGCCTACTACTATACATATAGGAGCTGCAAAACATATTTTACATTATATTGAAGAAATAAGAGATAAGGTACTTACCTATACAAGAAAACCTGAACTCTCCTTAGCAGGCTTTGCAGATGCAGATTGGGCAAATGATAAAAATGACAGAAAATTAATTTCAACTAATATCTTTCAACTAGCTAAGAATACTATTAGCTAGTACTCAAGAAAGCAAACTTGTATTTCTACCTCTACTGTAGAAGCTGAATACATTGCATTATCTTTAGCAGCTAAACAGCACTTATAGCTTCTCAAAGCTCTGAAAGAACTTGGATTTCCCTCTATTCCTACTGCATTTAGCACAGATAGAGATTAGGCAGTTGATCTAATTAAAAACCCACATATAAGTAATCACAGTAAGTACATTGATGTTACATACCATCATGTTTGTGATCTTGTCGAAATTGACAAATCAAAGTCCTGCATGTTTTTAGCTCACTTAATCCAGCAGATATTTGTACCAAAGGCATGCCTGGACTACAATTTTTCTTACTGCAGGATGCTGTTTTAGGAACTAAATAATTTATAACAGTACTCTTTTCCTATATATGAAAATCTTTTTTTCCTACAAGGTTTTTTCTTCATATAAAGGTTTTTAATGAGACTGCTAAAATATTTATACCTAACTATCTATGCCGTGATTAGTGAGGAGGGGTATTAAAAAATGCGTTCTACAAATACTATCTTTTATACTACAAATTACATAAACATATATTAGTTATTTCTAATTATATTCCACTACATGTTAAATCATGTGCTAAAATACTTACATAAATTAAGTATTTTCAGATGTTCTTCATAACCTTAATCTGATTATTAGTTAAGTTATTAACTTTATTTTAGCTCTATTATATATGTTTATAATATATGTTAAACTATATTTTTGAGTTATACTTTTTGTTATAGTTTATTATTACCAACAACTCAAACTTGTTGAGTATATTGTAATCATATTATATATGTATTTAGTATGCTCTAATAGGCTCTATAGTCTGTTAGAATTATATATATATAGGAGGGGATTCCCCTTACCTTGAGGAGATTATCAGTTCATACTTCAATCTAATTCACATATATATTCCCCAATTCTATGCTCTATAGTTTTACTAGAATGTTCTCAATATATCTATTACAATTTATTCTTCCTTTTCTCCTTTATTGGATACTTGGTTGAATTCTACTACCTATTGTGTATAGTATATTCATATCACAGGGTGATATCCAGCCCTACTATAGGTACTTGGGCCCTTACAGAATGACTCAGGAATATCCATATGGACTCTAGATATACATATAGAAGTATGGTGCAAACGTTGCTAATAATTAGCTATAAGAGATAATTATTAGTAATGAGTAGGAACCTCAGGGGGTTTAAGAATTATCAGAGATAGTTCTAACTCTTATGGAATGTCCATAGACCTTTGAGGGAGCTACGATTTAAGTTTTATAACAATCTGATTAATGGTTCTATAGTTATACTCAGATCAATATATATACTATATGTATATATACTACTAGCTAGAAGCTATTGCCCTGAACTCTTGGCATTACCCTGAAACCTGAATTATTACCCTGAACTGCAGGAAAATAATTCGGTAAAAATAAATAAAAAAATGAACCCATGAGAGCGTACTTTAGACCAAAGTGCGTCCGGTGACACTATAAGGGAAGCGACTTGGGAAGTAGCTAAAGATAGGGCGAAAATAAAAAGTTCTCTAAATTTATATTTTCAAGATTCTATCTAGGCCTACTCGACGTCCTGATTCCATTTCTAAATCCCTTTTTATGATCGGAGTAAAACTCAGGGAGGTATTTACCTTTTTGATAAGGTATAATAAGTCCATGGGGAGCTTTACCTATCATAGATAATAACTCTATGAATAAGTTAGGAATTGAGATAAACTAAGATTCTATAATCTTCGTTGCAATAAGACTTTACCAATAATAGTTTATTTGTGACCTACATTTCTCTATTCATAGAGTTATGAATAGTTGAAAATAATTTTTTGATAGATACTAGACTCTACTAAGCAAATACTACTGGAAGCTCA
The DNA here is from genome assembly GCA_003788615.2 of Terfezia boudieri ATCC MYA-4762. Taxonomy (NCBI): domain Eukaryota; kingdom Fungi; phylum Ascomycota; class Pezizomycetes; order Pezizales; family Pezizaceae; genus Terfezia; species Terfezia boudieri. The sequence goes on from ML121540.1 coordinate 1,034,161, forward strand.
AATAAATGACCCTATGATATTGTTAAGAAATAACATAATAGTATCGTCAGTTTTAGTAGGATATCGGAAGATGAGTTTAGTTGTTTTGGCTCAGTATTCTATAATGAGACTAGAAAGCTTTAAACAAAGTTTAGTATATATGTTCTGGTCCGTTCTAGGATTCCGGTCCATACCGGTATGAACCGGGCCGTTCCGAGATTGCCCGGGCCATACCGGTATGGCCCCCCATACCAGTATGGACTGGGCCATTGCGAGATTGCCGGGCCATTCCAGGATGGCATATATCTACACTCTGAGCGATAAATGAAGGCAAATTGAGTGGAAACCGGGTCTATTATATTTTATACATAACAAGAAGCTCAAACTTCACTACGAGTAATTTCATGATACCTCTCGTTCATAGTACTATAGGTTTTGTTCTTTTCTGCATGCAGCAAAGTATCATGAACATGTTACATTATGCTTGTTTCCCATCATTACTTTCCTTCCATCACAGTTATTTGAGTCTCGCAGGTATGCTTTAATTCTGCGATACCTAGGTAGTTCTTGTTAGGCACCATGTACTTGAATTGGATATTAAGGAATTACTTCTCAAAGGTCACCTGGGATTTACTTCAATAATTGCGCTTCGAGATCGAGTGAAACCTAGGGGGTGAAACCTAGGGGGTGAAACTGATCCAAATCAATAGCACCATTAACTTCTGACCAACTGACATTATGGTAAGGGCGGGAATGTCGTGGTATGTTGGTAATTCCGTGGTGTGCTCTGGTAATGTTAGTATGTACTAGTCTGGTTGGCACAGTGTGCACAATATATTACGTTGAACAAGTGCATTACGTTGAAGAAAATTCTCACGAACTAAAGGTTTCAATTCCGTAACGCACCAGAACATTTCTCTACATAATAACTTTCATTTCAGGTATACCTCTACTGAGTATTTTGTTGGATAGGTCGCGTATATTATCTCCGATGTTCTTTGACCAAATGTTGCTACAAATAACCTTCATATCGGATATGTCCCTATTTAGTAATTTTAATGTCGCTCTGGCTGCTGTGGTGTTGTGGTAAATCCTTGTTGCTATCCGTGATATTGAACAATTTAATCTCGTAACGGCCTGGTCCATTGCAATATCCAGCCATACCGTAACAGCCTGGTCCGTTGCGATATCCAGTCCATACCGGTATAGACCGGGCCATACATCAGGAATGACGGTAGAATGCCTTGCGTACGTCTCACGCCCGCTACGCCAGCAAAGACATTCTGACAGTTATGGACGCAAACCCTGTGCTGCTCGCGCCACGGCGCTGTACCCTGAAGCTCTGCGCCCTGACGCCTTGCTCGCGCCATGGCACTATACCCTGAAGCTCTGCGCCCTGAGGTCCTGCCTTGTGTGGCGGCGCCTGAAGTCCTGCCTGGCGCCCTGAGGTCCTGCTTTATTTGTCGGCGCCGTAGGCACGTACCGTGTGCATCCATGCCTGCAAGTTATGGCGCCAATGTAGAGTCACGCAACGTCCAGGTGCTATAAGGGCGCCAGTACGCCCTAGCACAAGTGCCTTACAGGCAAACCACTGGGTGCACTTGGAGCTTACAGGTAAAACACAGGACGCATGTAGGTGATAGCAGCCAGGAAAAGACACCGAGGTATAAGCTATACATTGCAAGAACTATGTACCTTTGGGTTCCTATATACACGGCTGAACTACAGGTGCACTTCCAATGAACCATTCCCTCTTGGATCCCCTAGAACTTTATGCTGTGCATATGCCTCCCAAAATCCCAGCGGTTCCCTGATCTGAGCCTCGTCTGCAAAGTAGTTGTTGCCATGCTTTGATCTATGGATATCTATATGGCTATAAGCTACGGAACGCTGATATATTTGGCACAGAACACTGATATTGCGAGACTGTACCCATCTGTACCTACCCAATAGCTGGCTGATGTAGGCAGATGCTGCCGCAAGCAATGCCTAGTAGTAGAGCTATTAGCTATGCATTCCCATAGAGTCCGTGGATTTGCTGGCGGGTTCATGTACCTAGCTATGTCTGCGCATATATATGGGGGAGATCTCGGGAGTGCACTTGGGGAGTCCTAAGAGCAATTAGCTACGCTTTCACACAGAGTTCGCTGGTATTCTGCCGAGCTCACGTACCTAGCTACCACTGCGTCTGCGCATATAGTTGTGGATAGCTCGGGAGTGCACTTGGGGAGTCCTAAGAGCAATTAGCTATGCCTTCACATAGAGTTCGCTGGTTTTCTGGCGAGTTCACGTACCTAGCTATGTTCTGCGCATATATATGGGGGATATCTCGGGAGTGCACTTGCGGAGTCCTAAGAGCAATTAGCTACGCTTTCACACAGAGTTCGCTGGTTTTCTGGCGAGTTCACGTACCTAGCTACGCCTGCGTCTGCGCATATAGTTGTGGATAGGGAGTGCACTTGCGGAGTCCTAAGAGCAATTAGCTATGCCTTCACATACAGTTCGCTGGTTTTCTGGCGAGTTCACGTACCTAGCTATGCCTGTGTCTGTGCACTTGGGGGAACTGCACTTGCGGAGTCCTAAGAGCAATTAGCTATGCCTTCACATAGAGTTCGCTGGTTTTCTGGCGAGTTCACGTACCTAGCTACGCCTGTGTCTGCACATATACATTGGTGATATCTCGGGAGTGCACTTGCGGAGTCCTAAGAGCAATTAGCTATGCCTTCACATAGAGTTCGCTGTTTTCTGGCGAGTTCATGTACCTAGCTACGCCTGTTTCTGCGCATATAGTTGTGGATATCTCGGGAGTGCACTTGCGGAGTCCTAAGAGCAATTAGCTATGCCTTCACATAGAGTTCGCTAGTTTTCTGGCGAGTTCATGTACCTAGCTACGCCTGTGTCTGCGCATATACATTGGTGATATCTCGGGAGTGCACTTGCGGAGTCCTAAGAGCAATTAGCTATGCCTTCACATAGAGTTCGCTAGTTTTCTGGCGAGTTCACGTACCTAGCTACGCCTGTGTCTGCGCATATACATTGGTGATATCTCGGGAGTGCACTTGCGGAGTCCTAAGAGCAATTAGCTATGCCTTCATATAGAGTTCGCTGGATTTCTGGCGAGTTCATGTACCTAGCTACGCCTGTGTGTACACATATACATTGGTGATATCTCGGGAGTGCACTTGCGGAGTCCTAAGAGCAATTAGCTATGCCTTCACATAGAGTTCGCAGTTTTCTGGCGAGTTATGTAGCTACACCTGTTTCTGCCGCATATAGTTGTGGATATCTCGGGAGTGCACTTGCGGAGTCCTAAGAGCAATTAGCTATGCCTTCACATAGGTTTTCTGCCGAGTTCCCGTACCTTGCTATGTTTTGCACATATAGATGGGGGATAACTCGCGAGTGGGGAGTCTGGCTGTTTGAGGTGTGAGTAATACATGTGAAAAGAGGGGGTTGCACGTGCTCTCGTGTTTTGTTGGTTCACGTAGCCCCGCAAAATATTTGGCGGTTGACGCGGCCGGGAAATATGTGTGATTGGTTCGAATGCAGCCTCGCGCACACTGGTGTGACAGATCAGCACGCCGGCCCTGCATGCATGTTCCAGGCCACATATGCCCGCCAGTCGTGAGAATACCGAAGTGGGTAATAACGTATGGATGATGAGGATCATGAGCACGCATGGCGGGCTTGTTCGTATACACTTGTTTGTGCGAGAAACTCATGCTTTTCGAGGCTTCTTCATATATATGCGAGAAACTCATGCTTTTCGAGGCTTCTTCATATATATGCGAGAAACTCATGCTTTCGAAGCTTCTTCATATATATGCGAGAAACTCATGCTTTTCTAGTCTTCTTCATATATATGCGAGAAACTCATGCTTTTCGAGGCTTCTTCATATATATGCGAGAAACTCATGCTTTTCGGGCTGCTCTTGGCACTTGTGCAAGCCAATAAGTTTTACGTCAGCCACGATATATGCATACATGAGCCTCAAAAGCATGACTTTCTCGCATATACCGGTATATGAAGAGCCTCGAAAAGCATGAGTTTCTCACTCGCGAGTGCACTGGGGAGTCCTAACCTCAGCGCTGCCTGCCGCCTAGTCTGGCTGTTTGCGGTGTGAGTGATATACGTGAAAAGACGGGGGCGCACGTGCTCTCGTGTTTTGTTGGTTCACGTAGCCCCGCAAAATATTTGTCGGTTGACGCGGCCGGGAAATATGTGTAATTGGTTCGAATGCAGCCTCGCGTACACTGGTGTGACAGATCAGCACGCTGGCCCTGCATGCATGTTTCAGGCAACATATGCCCGCCAGCCGTGAGATTACCGAAGTGAGTAATAAGGCATGGATGATGAGCACTCATGGCGGGCTTGTTCGTATATACTTGTTTGTGCGAGAAACTCATGCTTTTCGAGGCTTCTTCATATATATGCGAGAAACTCATGCTTTCCAAGGCTTCTTCATATATATGCGAGAAAGTCATGTTTTCGAGGCTTCTTCATATATATGCGAGAAAGTCATGCTTTTCGAGGCTTTTTGATATATATGCGAGAAAGTCATGCTTTTCGAGGCTTAGTGATAT
>ML121540.1:1056470-1072847 GCA_003788615.2 Terfezia boudieri ATCC MYA-4762
GTACTCCGCGCACACACACAGGCGTAGCTAGGTACGTGAACTCGCCAGAAATCTAGCGAACCCTATGTGAAGGCATAGCTAATTGCTCTTAGTACTCCGCAAGTGCACTCCCGAGATATCGCCAATGTATATGCGCACATACAGGCGTAGCTAGGTACGTGAACTGGTCAGAAATCTAGGGAACTCTATGTGAAGGCATAGCTAATTGCTCTTAGTACTCCGCAAGTGCAGTTACCCCCAGTGCACAGACACAGGCAGAGCTAGGTACGTGAACTCGCCAGAAAACGAGCGAACTCTAGGTGAAGGCATAGCTAATTGCTCTTCAGGACTCCGCAAGTGCAGTTACCCCCAGTGCACAGACACAGGCATAGCTAGGTACGTGAACTCGCCAGAAAACCAGCGAACTCTATGTGAAGGCATAGCTAATTGCTCTTAGTACTCCGCAAGTGCAGTTACCCCCAGTGCACAGACACAGGCATAGCTAGGTACGTGAACTCGCCAGAAAACGAGCGAACTATATGTGAAGGCATAGCTAATTTCTCTCAGGACTCCACAAGTGCACTTCCCAGATATCCACAACTATATGCGCAGGCAGACGCAGGCGTTGCTAGGTACGTGAACTCGCCAGAAAACCAGCGAACTCTATGTGAAAGCGATAGCTAATTGCTCTTAGGACTCCCCAAGTGCACTCCCTAGATATCCCCCATGTATATGCGCAGACATAGCTAGGTACGTGAACTTGCCAGAAAATCCACGGACACTATGGGAACGCATAGCTAATAGCTCTAGTACTAGGCGTTGCTTTCGGCAGCGTCTGACTACATCAGCCAGCTATTGGGTAGCCTCAGATGGGTACAGTCTCGCAATATTCGTGTTCTGTGCCAAATATATCAGCGTTCCATAGCTAATAGCGACAGGGCTCAGATCAGGGAACCGCTGGGATTTTGGGAGGCATATGCGCAGCTGGGATTTTGGGAGGCATATGCGCAGCATAGAGTTCTACGGGATCCAAGAGGGAATAGTTTATTGGAAGTTCAGCCGTGTATATAGAAACTTAAAGGTACATAGTTCTTGTAATGAATGTATAGCTTCTACCTCAGTGCATTTTCCTGGCTGCTATTACCTACATGAACCTAGTGTTTTACTTGTAAACTTGTGCTAGGGCGTACCGGCACCCTTATAGCACCTGGACATTGTGTGACTCTGTGCTATGGGGCAGATACAGGAAGCAACTTGAGGGCGTGGATGCATAAGACAGCGCTAAGGTGGCACCTCGGAAGATATAGCACCAGGGCGATACAAAGGCTGGAGTGCCTGGGGCGTCCAAGGGGCAGAGGGCCATCGTCAGGGCACCTGACAGAGTATGATGGCGAGGGACTGTTGGGGGTAGGCATCGGGGCGTATGACGGATGTTGGGTGGTAGGGAGGGTATCGTGGCGGCACATGACAGTAGATAGACGTTAGGGGGCAGTCCATGGAGTTATAACGGCTGATACCGGAAGGTAGGCGTTACGGTGCCAGCGGCGACCGAGCGTACGAGGGGTCACTAGAGTGCGTCAGGAGGCCCAGAGGGGCGTTGCGGCAAGGAAAAATCTTTCGTGATGTAGGGGGGCTTATGCATCAAGATCTTCATCATGATTGGTCTGGTCCTTGTCGGTCTGTTCATCTTCAGGGGCTTCCTGATCAGATGAAGAGTCGGCTTCCACTCACGAATTACAGTTAGTCATGTCTGTGTAGTTATGGGTTTAGAAGGACGTAAAACTTACTTAGGCAATAGGTTTTATCTTAGTCTTGGTCACGCCGGGGCTGTAAGGTGTCGGGAAGGTGTGGCCGTGCATCCCGAGTTGCTTGTTGCGCCTGTAATAGTTCCTTTTTGAGCATAGCTTCAAAGGCCAAGGCATCATTAATTTGTAGGGGTTCTTCAGATTCGAGCAATCCCGATTTTGTGAATCCACCAGACGTGTGCGTAAATCTGCCTTTATGGCAGCCAATAGGAGTTTGCGTACATGGCTTGGGTAGGCATTCCAGGTAGCTAAAAATTGTTTATATATCCCTATAGCCATCAGAAAGTGACCTTCCCACGTCGGATTAGAAATACTTATAAACAGTCGTCGCATATTTGAAATCCGCATTTTTTGCAGGTTCAACATACATGCCTGTGCTCTATGTCTTGAGGCAATGACGCATTGTACAGGCCACCAGGCAAATGAATACTTCATTGATAGAATGAAAGAAACTTGGATCAAAGTTCTGCCGCATCTTGACAGACGCAAAATATTTGCAGAAAATGACTTCTATGATCTCGCTCGCTCTGAAATGCCTTTGGTGGTTCTGTACCAGTATTAGACATGTCTGACTCCCGACGCAGGAAGGAAGGTTTACTTCTCGGCCATCTGAGCGGCAAATGAACCGATCCTGAAATAACAGGTCGGTGATTTGTTCAGCAATCTCGTATTGTGAGAGCTGATTCAACGCGAACACCTCAACAATGCTGTATTTACATGCGTAAACCAGATATGAGCGAGTTCGAGAATGGATGCTATGGAGCTATGATAGTTGAGATTAACATCTGACGTCACACATAGGGAATGTCACATACATGGGTATTTGGCATTTTCGTGCGTGGCAGTGCTCGCTTGGTTTCCTCTTGTGCTTTGTGCCAGCTAATGGATAACAAATGCTCAAGGTCCTCTGCATTCATCATGGGATTGCCAAATAAGGTGTAGTAGCACACATGAGAGGCCGCACAATTGGTAAGTTCTCTGTATTGTTCTGGTAGTGTGCAGAAAGACCTAGACCTTAGCCCGATGCGAGACGGCTTTTAGACTATGAGGTCCAGCTCGTCTGGCTGTGGGCTATGAGTTTCTGAGTCAAAAGTGAATGGATCACTTGACACAGGTCTCACACTGGACTAAGTTTAAATACGCTGCCTTGCTGTGGCAGTAGAGACCAGCATGGGCGAGGACTATATACATTATGGTTAGCCACTGATTTAGATGTTGCCATGGTACTTACTGGCTGCCTGGAACTTGGTATTGGAGCTCTGATAGTAGAGACTGGCATTGGGGAGGACTATATACATTATGGTTAGCTACTGATTTAGATGTAGCCATGGTACTTACTGGCTGCCTAGAACTTAGTATTAGAGCACCATATTCGATGCATATTTTTCTGGCGGGGCATATTCCATCTGATACCGCATGTCGTTTCAAGGACAGGGCTAAATGAGGAGGCTGTAGTATAGTGTCCTCATCTTCCTCGCCTTTGTCCTCCTCCTGGAATGCGGGGGATGTAACTGTTGGTCGTTTTTGGACGCCTTGGGAGCGTGTAGACATATTTTGTGATAGTAGGGAACTGGATTATTGAGGGTTGAAGGAGGATGAGTCTGAGAAGTCATAACTCTTCTAGGAGGTGTGTAAGGCCAACTCAGCAGACTTGAGACCTTTGACCTAGTAACCCGCGTTCAATCGCAGAAATCTGCCTTCTATTGTCTTCTATCTTCTATCTTGAAGCCAATATCCAACCCTATCTAGAAAAACACCTGATAAGAAGATACAACCAGAACGATAATAAGACTAAATCTAAATAACCCAAAACGCACTTGACTAACCCTTAAAAAACCCAACTAACCCAACTAACATCCGACTAATCAAACTAATACCCAACGTACAAAGTCATCGAAACTATATATAGAATACTTTGTCAGATATTAGCGTTACTCCAGGATGAGCCTCAATCCGATAGATCCTCACCTGATCCATCCCAAACAGACTACCTAAATCCCAAGCAGACTACCTTAATCCTCACTACCCCCATTGGCCCCTGCTGGGTCGGTTAGCGCGCCGAGCTCCTGGCCTCAGTATCGCTGGCATTCCTGCAGCAGGGTTTGCAGCCGCGTTCTGAGGTGGGCGGGGAGGTGGAGGTAGCGTGCGCAGCGGGCCAATTTTTACCCGCGCCGCGTCGCCAAGACCCGTGCCGATGGCCAATTATTTCCCCTTGCCCCGCGCCGCTGAGTCGGCTATTCTCTTACCTGGATTACTCGCGCCGAGCCAAGGAGGCCAACAGCTACTCGCCAAGTAGGCTGACGGCTACTCGCTAAGGCTTCTTGCCTTGAGGTAATCGCTGGATGCCTACTAACGTATACTCGCGTGTCTCCCAAAGATACGCACCAGGCACAAGATGGGCCACAGCCTCGCCCCGACTTAGGCATACCTTGATGCATTGGGCCAGTTGAACCCCGCCCATTCTGGGGATCTAGAAGTTCTAACCCGTCTTTGTCATTCAGTCCTCAAGAGATGCGTGTTTGCCTTCCTACAACTGAGGGCGTTCGAGACTACAACTGCGGCACGCTACGTTGAATGAAGTGAACCAATGATTCAGGATGCATGCGCAAATAAGTATAATAAATGTCTATAGTATTTCTAAATGTTTATGTACATAAAAGCAAATGCTATTGGAGACAGTAATATCATAAACTGGACCGGTCCCCACCTCCCTATGTCCCTGGCGAACTCCTGGCTATAGAGCCTGGCCCCTACGTAGGTCTGTGAACGATAGTAGTATGACAATACTACACCTTAGACTAGCCTGGCGCACAGATATGACAATGTCGATGACGGATTCACAGCAGGCTGGGCGACGGAGGCATGGGAGGCTGGGCGGCAGAGGCATGCCATGCTGGACGGCGGAGGCATGCCATGCTGGACGGCGGAAGCAAGCCAGCAAAGACATTGGAGGCAAGGCACTGTCGACAGCAGAGGCATGGGAGACTGGGCAGCGGAGGTACGGCAGGCTGGACGGCGGAGGCATGGCAGGCTGGACAGTGGAGGCAAGCCAGCCAAGACAGTGGAGGCAAGGCACTGTCGACAGCAGAGGCATGGGAGGCTGGGCTGCGGAGGTACGGCAGGCTAGGTGGCGGAGGCATGCCATGCTAGACGGCGGAGGCATGCCATGCTGGACTGCGGAGGCATGCCATGCTGGACGGCGGAGGCATGCCATGCTGGACGGCAGAGGCATGCCATGCTGGACGGCGGAGGCATGCCATGCTTGACAGTGGAAGCAAGCCAGCCAAGACAGTGGAGGCAAGGCACTGTCGACAGCAGAGGCATGGGAGGCTGGGCAGCGGAGGTACGGCAGGCTGGACGGCGGAGGCATGGCAGGCTTGACGGTGGAGGCAAGTCAGCATAGACAGCGGAGGCATAGTGGCACTGTCTCGACGGCACTGTCTAGACGGCGGAGGCATGGCACTGTCTCGACAGCGGAGGCGTGGCAATGTCTCGACAGCGGAGGCATGACACTCTTGACACCGCAGGCATGGCACTGTCTCGACACCGGAGGCATGGCACTCTCTCAACGCCGGAGGCATGGCACTGTCTCGACAGCGGAGGCATGGCACTGTCAACAGTCTTAATGAATTAGCTGCAATCCGTGAATAACGGCATGTCAATATCTCACCTTTAGCAACTGAACTTGCTCATATCATGGTGAGATTGGTCTTCTATACGTGCATATATTGGAGGCCTGGTGCAGTCAGTATTAGAGGTATGTGTGCACATATCGTAGGCCTGGCGCGGTCAATATTGGAGGTATGGCAGTGTCGCGGCTAAGAACCCTGTGAGATAGGTTAGCTATATGTACACATATCTTAGGTCTGGCAATGCTCTCACCTTTATCAACTGAAGTTATTAACTGATCGGTGGTGAGATTGGTCTGCTATGCGTTCACATATTAGAGGCCTGGTGCAGTCAGTATTAGAGGTATGCGTGCACATCTCGCAGGCCTAGCGCGGTCAACATTGGAGGTATGGCAGTATCGTGGGTGCGGTCAATATTGGAGGTACGCATGGTCAACATTGGATATATGGCAGTGTCGGCAGTGTCGCAGCTAAGAACCCTATGAGATAGGTTAGCTACTATGTGTACACAAACATCTTAGGTCTGGCAATCCTCTCACCTCTATCAACTGAAGTTACTCATATCAACTGTTCGGCGGTAAGATTGGTCTGCTATGCGTGCACATATTGGAGGCCTGGTGCGGTCAATATTGGAGGTATGCGTGCACATCTCGCAGGCCTGGCGCAGTCAACATTGGAGGTATGGCAGTGTCGCGGGTGTGGTCAATATTGGAGGTACGCGTGGTCAACATTGGATGTATGGCAGTGTCGCTACTAAGAACTCTGTGAGATAGCTTAGCTATGTATACACAAACATCTTAGGTCTGGCAATCCTCTCACCTCTATCAACTGAAGTTACTCATATCAACTGTTTGGCGGTGAGATTGGTCTGCTATGCGTGCACATATCGAAGGCCAGGCGCGGTCAATATTGGAGGTATGGCAGTGTCGCGGTAAAGAATCCTATGATTGTACACATATAGCAGGCCTGGCAATGCTCTCATCTAGATCGCACACAGTTCATGACTTGTGTCGCGGATGAAAATCTAGATGCTGGGGAGGGAGAGCGCACTGGAAATAGTCTCATGACTGGAAAGGTGTGCCTCGTGTGCCAGCGGTAGCTGCCGTAAGTTGGTGTGGCTGGCTAGTGCAACCAGACTAGTGGCTGGCTTGGTGGTAGGCTTGCATGCTGGAGGCGCTAGTCCATGTAACTGGGTATGATCAACCCCGCTTGTCAACCGGCTCGGCTATGCTAACCAGACTACGGGTATGCCAGCTTAGACCGGCAATAAACCTGCTAGTGTGCTTGCGCACCTACCGTTGCGCTAGGCCTGTGCAGGCAACAGTCCAATTCGGCTGAACATCTTTGCGGGTCGAGAGGTTGTTCAGGTCATCCAGTCTCGACCATGATGTATGTCTTTACTCCATGTATTGGCCGCCCTGAGATATATATGAAATTCATGCCTTCATGGCTTATATATATTCAAGGAATTCATGTATTCGTGGCTTATATATATCTCAGGAATTCATGCATTCGCGGCTTATATATATTCAGGAATTCATGCATTCGCGGCTTATATATATCTCAGGAATTCATGCATTCGCGGCTTAGGTGTTTGCGGCTTATATATATCAGGAATTCATGCTGACTTGTATACGTGCCAAGAGCACTATTTGATCACATATATGTGACGCATGCATGAATTAGCCTCGCATACATAAGCCGCAAACACCTGAATTCCTCAAATATATATAAGCCACGAATGCATGAATTCCTGAAATATATATAAGCCACGAATGCATGAATTCCTTCAATATATATAAGCCGCGAATGCATGAATTGCCTGAATATATATAAGCCGCGAAAGCATGAATTCCTGAGATATATATAAGCCGCGAATGCATGAATTCCTGAGATATATATAAGCCGCGAATGCCTGAATTCCTGAAATATATATAAGCCGCGAATGCATGAATTCCTCCAATATATATAAGCCGCGAAAAGCATGAATTCCTTGAATATATATAAGCCGCGAATGCATGAATTCCTTGAATATATATAAGCCGCGAATGCATGAATTCCTGATATATATATAAGCCGCGAATGCATGAATTCCTACAATATATATAAGCCGCGAATGCATGAATTCCTTAAATATATATAAGCCGCGAATGCATGAATTCCTAAGATATATATAAGCCGCGAAGGCATGAATTCCTCCAATATATATAAGCCGCAAAAGCATGAATTCCTCCAATATATATAAGCCGCGAATGCCTGAATTCCTAAGATATATATAAGCCGCGAAGGCATGAATTCCTGAGATACATATCAGCCGCAAAAGCATGAATTCCTCAAATATATATAAGCCACAAAAGCATCAATTCCTGAGATATATATAAGCCGCGAATACCTGAATTCCTGAGATATATATAAGCCGCGAATGCATGAATTCCTTGAGATATATATAAGCCGCGAATAGCATGAATTCCTGAATATATATAAGCCGCGAATGCATGAATTCCTTGAGATATATATAAGCCGCGAATAGCATGAATTCCTTGAATATATATAAGCCGCGAATGCATGAATTCCTTGAATATATATAAGCCGCGAATGCATGAATTCCTGAGATATATATAAGCCGCGAATGCATGAATTCCTTGAGATATATATAAGCCATGAAGGCATGAATTTCATATATATCTCAGGGCGGCCAATACATGGAGTAAAGACATACATCATGGTCGAGACTGGATGACCTGAACAACCTCTCGACCCGCAAAGATGTTCAGCCGAATTGGACTGTTGCCTGCACAGGCCTAGCGCAACGGTAGGTGCGCAAGCACACTAGCAGGTTTATTGCCGGTCTAAGCTGGCATACCCGTAGTCTGGTTAGCATAGCCGAGCCGGTTGACAAGCGGGGTTGATCATACCCAGTTACATGGACTAGTGCCTCCAGCATGCAAGCCTACCACCAAGCTAGCCACTAGTCTGGTTGCACTAGCCAGCCACACCAACTTACGGCAGCTATCGCTGGCACACGAGGCATACCTTTCCAGTCATGAGACTATTTCCAGTGCGCTCTCCCTCCCCAGCATCTAGATTTTCATCCGCGACACAAGTCATGAACTGTGTGCGATCTAGGTGAGAGCATTGCCAGGCCTGCTATATGTGTACAATCACAGGATTCTTTACCGCGACACTGCCATACCTCCAATATTGACCGCGCCTGGCCTTCGATATGTGCACGCATAGCAGACCAATCTCACCACCGAACAGTTGATATGAGTAACTTCAGTTGATAGAGGTGAGAGGATTGCCAGACCTAAGATGTTTGTGTACACATAGCTAACCTATCTCACAGGGTTCTTAGCCGCGACACTGCCATACATCCAATGTTGACCACGCGTACCTCCAATATTGACCGCACCCGCGACACTGCCATACCTCCAATGTTGACGACCACGCGTACCTCCAATATTGACCGCACCCGCGACACTGCCATACCTCCAATGTTGACCGCGCCAGGCCTGCGAGATGTGCACGCATACCTCCAATATTGACCGCACCAGGCCTCCAATATGTGCACGCATAGCAGACCAATCTTACCGCCGAACAGTTGATATGAGTAACTTCAGTTGATAGAGGTGAGAGAATTGCCAGACCTAAGATGTTTGTGTACACATAGCTAACCTATCTCACAGGGTTCTTAGCCGCGACACTGCCGACACTGCCATACATCCAATGTTGACCACGCGTACCTCCAATATTGACCGAACTCGCGATACTGCCATACCTCCAATGTTGACCGCGCCAGGCCTGCGAGATATGCACGCATACCTCTAATACTGACTGCACCAGGCCTCCAATATATGAACACATAGCAGACCAATCTCACCACCGATCAGTTAATAACTTCAGTTGATAAAGGTGAGAGCATTGCCAGACCTAAGATATGTGTACATATAGCTAACCTATCTCACAGGGTTCTTAGCCGCGACACTGCCATACCCCCAATATTGACCGCGCCAGGCCTACGATATGTGCACACATACCTCTAATACTGACCGCACCAGGCCTCCAATATATGCACGCATAGAAGACCAATCTCACCATGATATGAGCAAGTTCAGTTACTAAAGGTGAGATATTGACATGCCGTTATTCACGGATTGCAGCTAATTCATTAAGACTGTCGACAGTGCCATGCCTCCACTATCGAGACAGTGCCATGCCTCCGGCGTTGAGAGAGTGCCATGCCTCCGGTATCGAGACAGTGCCATGCCTGCGGTGTCGAGAGTGTCATGCCTCCGCCGTCGAGACATTGCCACGCCTCCGCCATCGAGACAGTGCCATGCCTCCGCCGTCTAGACAGTGCCGTCGAGACAGTGCCGCTATGCCTCCACTGTCTATGCTGACTTGCCTCCACCGTCCAGCCTGCCATGCCTCTGCCATCCAGCCTGCCGTACCTCAGCTGCCCAGCCTCCCATGCCTCTGCTATCGACAGTGCCTTGCCTCCACTGTCTTGGCTGGCTTGCTTCCGCCGTCAAGCATGGCATGCCTCCGCTGCCCAGCCTCCCATGCCTCCGTCGCCCAGCCTGCCATGAATCCGTCGTCGACATTGTCATATCTGCGCGCTAGGCTAGTCTAAGGTGTAGTATTATCATACTACTATCGTTCACAGACCTACGTAGGGGCCAGGCACTATGGCCAGGAGTTCGCCAGGGACATAGGGAGGTGGGGACCGGTCCAGTTTATGATATTACTGTCTCCAATAGCATTTGCTTTTATGTACATAAATATTTAGAAATACTATAGACATTTATTATACTTATTTGCGTATGCATCCTGAATCATTGGTTCACTTCATTCAACGTAGCGTGCTGCAGTTGTAGTCTCGAACGCCCTCAGTTGTAGGAAGGCAAACACGCATCTCTTGAGAACTGAATAACAAAGACGGGGGTTAGAGCTTCTAGGTTCCCAGAATGGGCGGGGTTCAAGTGGCCCAACGCATCAAGGTATGCCTAAGTCGGGGCGAGGCTGTGGCCCATCTTGCGCCTGGTGCGTATCCTTGGGAGACACAAGAGTATAGGTTAGTAGGCTGCCAGCGATTTCCTCCAGCAAGGCAAAAGGCTTGGCGACGCGCCGGTCGATCACCGAGTAGCCGGCAAGTCGGCGCGAGTCAGCTTGTACACGATAGGTGCTGGCCCGAGTCGGCCTCCGAGTAGGTAAAAAGATAGCAGAACTCGCACCAACTCGAGCCGACGCGCACACTAGGTGGAGGTGGAGGTGGAGGTGGAGCAGGAGGTGCAGCAGGAGCAGGATCAGGGGCCGGGGCATGCTGACCATTCAGTGTCTCCCAATGGTATTGGACAGCATTTAACCCATGAACTTTGCTTACTACTCGACCGATACCAAGGTGTTGGTTCAATCGAGTTGCCTGACATCCAATAGGGACGACCTGACATGCTTTAACTAGTTGAGGACCTGTAGTAGGCTTCAGCTTTTTCAGCCAGTAAATGTAGCAATAGTCCTCATTGTCTGAATCGATGATCCCTGCATTCGGAAACAGGCACTGGTACTCGGCCTTTACTGCGATTTTGGTATCCTGCTGGCGTTTGATTATTACGTGTAGTTCATACTTTTGTTTTTTGAAAGTATGGTCTCTATTAGGCACACGTCGGCGACCAACACCAGCAGCATTCCGCACAATGGCGTCGGAATCCTCAGCATAGTCATCGTATTTGGTCAGAGGAGTGAATTTCTTGAGTTCGATCCGGGCAGGGGTGTATTGGCTCTAGGTAGTAACGTATGCAGAATTACCAACAGGCGTCCCGGGTTGGCCTTTGTCATTCGGAAAAACCCTCTCACCTCCGCATCGGAATGCAGGCTTATATAGTCAGCAGGAAAGGTGAGGTTAGGAGGGGTAGGGTCTTCGAGCACACCAATGATTTCACGAACCTTCCTGCCAGCAGGAATATAAGCCTTCACCATGTCCCAAATCTCATCCAGAGTAATTAGGCAAATCTCCACAATGTTCCTCCTCGCACGTTCATTCCAAATCCAGCTATTAACATCCTCATGAGCACCTACATCAGAATCACCAACCCAGAATAACATAGCTATTGGCTTGTTTTCGCCGTCGGGTACTTCATCATCGCCATCGGAAACTATATCCATGTATGCTCTTTTTCGCGTACACTTGATAGCTAGGTTCTTAGCGGTCTCGGAGAGCTTTTTGAGGCAATCTTGGAGCAGTGCCTCCAACGCCTTTTTGTGGAAATCAGAGCCCGATACCAGTCGATCTCTGATGGTCGGTCTGAATCCAGTCAGGCCGCGGGCGGCAATCACTAGTACATCTTTCTCTGCTTGACTAGCTGCTCCCCAAGTGTGAATAGAATGTCAAGCACAATACTCCTTGACAGCATTGTGCTACGAGGTGTAGTCGGCATCTCTAGTATCCCAGCCTCAATCTGCCTTAGAGTTCTGGATTAGGTTCTTCGGTGTGACCATGTTAGCTGCTTAACGTGAATCTGGTTTAGTCTACATTAGCCTCAGTATGTCGGGTAAGAGATAAGCTCGTCCGGTTGGTGTTCCGGTAAATAGAAGATTGCCATATCGGGAAATTTTCTCTAATAAACAATATCTTCGTCTTTCTGTTCTTTGTTGGTGAAGCAAAGCAGTATATAGAATATGAATGATGTTCTAACTACTACTACAAGACGCGGTACGTCGGGTCCTTTATATCTCAACGGAAGACCTTTCTTTGGCCTTCCAAAAGAATGGCCTTCTGAAAGAAAGGCCTTCCGTTGAGATTTGAAAATATGACTGTTTGAGGTCAAACTTTGGAAAATTTAGAATGTACTGGCTAATATTCCAAGCCGACGGCAGCAGGCCAAACCATGATGAGCTTGATCCCCAAATGCACTAGTGTAGTATACACAGCACAGCAAAATGCATGATACAAGGCACTGTGCAGATGCTGCGACAATTAATAATTCATAGATTACTCCCTATATGTTATATAGCCCTATTCTCATATATTTTAAATAACTAGAGTTATAGTGTAGTAGTTTAGCTTTTGATTTGAGTTTGCTCTAGGTAATTCATAAGGCACATGTTCGATTCCTATTCTACTTTTTCACTTTTTTTCAATTTATCTCTCGCCAAGCAACTCATAATCTTAATTATTATTAGACATATGGCGTCCACACCCGACGGCACTCGTCATACTCCTGACAACCTTTGATCTACAAACTTCTTTTACCACGTACATACGCTACTTCGAAAATACCGAATCTCGAAATACCCAACTGCAAAAATAAACACCAATAAAACCCGTTGTTCCTGGTGTAATAGTATGTATACTTCTTAGGGGGTATATGCTAATCACATCGAGAACAAACACCCGGACAAACATCAGACATTCACCCCTGTTCTGCATCAGCAAACCGACGTTGCCCAGCATCTAGAGGACTTCTTCGAACAATCCGGCTCTGTGTTGACCGACCAAGGTGAAGCTTCTTACCCAGGTATTTTAGATAATGATTATGCTGACTCTCGCAGGTGAAGGTTCAGGTGGAAGTATTTCAGATCATGATCAGGATGACTTAGGTCAAGAAGATATTGATCAGGATGACCTCCGCTGTCACAGGGTGACATCCAGCCCTACCATAGATACTTGTGCCCACATAGAACGACCCTAGAATATCCATGTGGACTCTAGGTACACTCATAGTAGTGTGGTGCAGACATTTCTAATATTTATCTATAGGATAATTATTAGTAACGGGTATGAACCTCGGAGGAGTAAAGAATTATCACAGATAGTTCTAACTCTTATGGAACGTCCATAGACCCTTGAGGGAGCTACGGTTTAAGTTTCAGAACAATCTGAACAACGGTTCTATAGTTATACCCAGATCAATATATACTATATGTATATGTTCTGGTCCGTTCCAGGATTCAGTCCATACCGGTATGGACCGGGCCATTCTAGGATTGCCCGGTCCATACTGGTATGACCCCCCATACCGGTATGGACTGGGCCATTGCGAGATTGCCGGGCTGTTCCGGGATGGCATATATCTACACTCTGAGCAATGAACGAAGGCAAATTGAGTGGAAACCGGGTCTATTATATTTTATACATAACAAAAGCTCAAACCCCACTACAAGTAATTTCATGATACCTCTAGTTCATAGTACTATAGGTCTTGTTCTTTTCTGCATGCAGCAAAGTATCACGAACATGTTACATCATGCTCCAAAGCTACTTGTTTCCCATCATTACTGTCCTTCCATCGCAGTTATTTAGGTCTCGCAGGTATGCTTTAATTCTGCGATACCTAGGTAGTTCTTGTTAGTCACCATGTACTTGAATTGGATATTAAGGAATTACTTCTCAAAGGTCACCTGGGATTTACTCAAAAAATGCCCCTCGAAAACCAAGGAAACCTAGGGGGTGAAACTGATCCAAATTAATAGCACCATTATCTTCTGACCAACTGACATTATGGTAAGGGCGGAAATGCCGTGGTATGTTGGTAATTCCACGGTGTGCTCTGGTAATGTCAGAAAATTCTCACAAACTAAAGGTTTCAATTCCATAACGGACTAGAACATTTCTCTACACAATAACTTTCATTTTGGTATACCTCTACTGAGTATTTTTTTGGATAGGTCGCCTATGTTATCTCCGATGTTCTTTGACGAAATGTTGCTACAAAATAACTTTCATATTGGATATGTCCCTATTTAGTAATTTTAATGTCACTGTGGCTGCTGTAGTGTTGTGGTAAATCCTTGTTGCTATCCGTAACATTGAACAATTTAATCTCGTAACGGCCTGGTCCGTTGCGATATCCAGCCATACCATAATGGCCTGGTCCGTTGCGATATCCAGTCCATACCGGTATAGACCGGGCCATACCGGTATGGACCGGATCCCGGAACGGACCAGAACATATATATACTACAAGCTGGAAGCTATTACCCTGAACTCTTGGCGTTACCCTGAAACCTGAATTATTACCCTGAACTGCAGGAAAATAATTCGGTAAAAATAAATAAAAAAATGAAGCCACGAGGGCGTACTTTAGACCAAAGTGCGTCTGGTGACACTATAAGGGAAGCGACTTGGGGAGTAGGACAAAGATAGGGCGAGAATAAAAAGTTCTCCGAATTTATATTCTCAAGGTTCTATCTAGGCCTACTCGACGCCCTGATTCCATTTCTGAAATCCTTTTTATGATCGGAGTAAAACTCATGGAGTTATTAGCCTTTTAATAAGGTGTAATAAGCCTACAAGGAAGGTTACTTACTATTGGTAATAACTCTATGAATAAGTTAGGTATCGAGATGAACTAAGATTCTATAATCTTCATTGCGATAAGAGCTTACCAATGATAGTTTGTTTGTGACCCACGGTTCTCTATTCATAGAGTTATGTGCAGTTGAAAAGAAATTTTCAATGGACACTAGACCCTACTAAGTGAGTACTACCAGAAGCTCAAATAAATGACCCTATGATACTGTTAAGGAATAACTTAATGGCATCGTCGGTTTTGGTAGGATATCGGAAGATGAGTTTAGTTGTTTCGGCTGGGTATTCGTTAATAGGGCTAGGGAGCTTTAAGCGAAGTTTTAGTGTATATGCAGACATGGGATAATACTTATTGTTTAGGTTAGTAACCTGTGACAATGAGAGCAGATAGCACCTGCGTTAACAAAAGGTGTGGATGGCATAACACTTAGAATTAATTAATTCGAAAGTGACAGGTAGGGCGCGCGTCCCCAAAATATTTTATTAAAGAATATCTACAATTACTGCGCATTATAAATAGTGCTAGTAGTTCCCGGTTGAATTTGATTCTACCATCAAGAGTATTCGAAAGCAAGAGCACCTCGAGTACACGAAGCCTACAAAGTTCTAAGTCTAGTTAACTTTACGTTCAAGCGATATAGGATTTATTTTGTGTTGCGAAATAAGATCTTTCGTGAGGGACTTTAGTGGAATTGAACTTTACTGCTATAGGATTCTATTCTGTGTTGCGGAATAGGTATCGTTGCAGCAGCATAAGTATGGCCGTCCTGTTTGCAGTCGCAAGAGTGCTATAAGTGACAATAGGGCCCCTGTAACATTCGCCAAATACAACAAGTCTATGGAATCTTCCTCCCCATGCAACATGATAATATTAATGATCCGGAAAATGACTCTGACACAGAACCACTCGGGGAATCATCGAATTCCCCGCCCGACGCCCATGCATATAAAGCTGACGAGATTAGGCAGTTGCCGGCTACATATCAAGCTGGCAAACCACTGTGAGACTATCCTTTTCACAATCATCACTCCGTCGAATACAATCATCTGCATCCATTCCACAATGCATGAAATTACAAGCTAGCCCGATTCTTGATCAACAGCAAGGTCCCCAAAATGAGGATTGATGATTTCTTTCGGGATAACATTTGGCCGAGTTCACCCGCTGATGGTCTGACATCAAGCATCTCTTTCAAATCGGGGCACACCTTGTGGAAGCAAACCGACAAAATGGTTGACGATCCTGTGTAGGAAACAGGATCAGTTCAATATGCATTACATCCCAAGTCAGATTTCTATTGCCGCAATATAATAGATTATATCAAATATCTATTAAGGCAGAGAGCATATGTAACACACATGCTTTGGGAACCGGTCAAGTTGTTTAACTCGGATAATAAGAGAATATATTCCGAGATGAATACAGGATCATAGTGGTAGGATGAACAGGTATACACCCTACTTAACCCTATTAAAAAAATACGGTCTACAAACGCTCTCTCTTATACCACAAATCACATAAATATATGTTAGTCATTCCTAATTACATTCCACTACATGTCAAATCATGTGCTAAAATACTTATATAAATTAAGTATTTTCAGATGTTCTTCATAACCTTAATGTTATTGTTAGTTAAGTTATTAACTTTATTTTA
>ML121540.1:1072857-1087731 GCA_003788615.2 Terfezia boudieri ATCC MYA-4762
ATTTTTGAGTTATACTTTTTGTTATAGTTTATTATTACCAACAACTCAAACTTGTTGAGTATGTTGTAATCATGTTGTATATGCATTTAGTACGTTCTGACAGGCACTATAGTCTGCTAGAATCATATATATATAGGAGGGGATTCCTCTTACCTTGAGAGGATCATCAGCTAATACTTCAATCTCATTCACATATACATTCCTCAATTCTATGCTCTATAGCTCTACCAGAACGTCCTCAATACGCCTACCAGAACGTCCTCAATACGCCTATTAGATCTGTTCTTCCTTTTCTCCTTTATTGGATACTTGGTTGAATCCTGCTGCCTGTTGTCTACAGTATACAGTATATTCTCATATACCTGTATTTCAACAGGTTATGAGTCCGGATTGCTCAACCTCAACCACAACACTTGAACGCATCTACAATGGCTCAATCACAGTCACCAGATATCCTTAATCTGGTCGAACAACAACAAGCACCAGTTCCTCCTATTACCTTCAAAATCCCCAAAGATTTTTATCAAGCTACAGTCAAAATCGATAATATTGATCCCCTAGTTGGTCAATCCAACTATGAGGATTGGGCTGATACTATGAAGATGGCATTCCGTAGATTAGGAACCTCTACCATAGTTATTAATGGCATGAAACCCTCTGAAAATGCGTCTGTTAAAGAGAAAGATGCATTTACAACTCTTACTCAATCTGCTCTTTTGATCTTAATACAGGTTTTGAGTAAACCCATACTCAAAAAGGTTGCCAAATACGATACTCCTCATGCCATTTGGAAGCACCTACACGATACCTACTACGTCGATAATGCCTTCAGTTATATTCAACAATGGAATAACTTCACTACTATTGCTTCCAAATATGATCCTACAAAACCAATTCAAGAATTCATTGATTCCTATGAAACTGAATGGGAACGCCTGTATCAACGAAGCGCCTCAGGCCCTGCCAATACCTATCGACAAGGTCTTCGTACCTTCTTAGGATTTGATGAAGCAAAACGAGACTTCTTACTATCAACACTCATCAAGCATCATCCAAATCCAGTTGATAATCTATCAACTAAAGACAATCTATCTTATGCAGAATTAAAGTCAAGACTCTATAGTCTCTCTGCTAACCATCAATTGGTTAATACAACAGATAGTGCATTAACAACAACCAAAACTCCAGCATCTAAAAAATGCAAAAGAAGTACCAATTCTAATGCAAAAGAGTCTACTGAAACTGTTAAATCAGCTAAGTAGTGTACTTATTGCAAGAAACATAATAAGACTCCATTTGAAGGTCATAATTGGACTGAATGTAGACGTCTCAAGAAGGATCAAGAGGCTAAGAAACAACAGCCAACACAAGAATCTGCACATATAACTGTGGATCATGCCTATGCAAGTGTTAGTTCTTCCTCTCTCCTAGTCTAGAAATTTGATTCTAGAGCAAGTTCTAACATGACATATGATATAGGACAATTTGACACAATCAAACCACATTATGGAACTGTAGAAATAGGAGATAAAAGTATCCTATTAGCAGAAGGGATTGGCACAGTTCGTTTGAATTGTTTGCTTCCTAATAGCTCAGTTAATCCAATTGCACTTAAAAATGTCTTATATGTTCCAACTCTTTGTTATAACTTGTTTTCATGGAATTCAGTTTGTTCTAAAGGCTTTACATGGGAAGCAAGTGGAGATTATGGTCACTTGTATACAAAGAATAAAAATCTAGTTCTTGTTACAAA
Organism: Terfezia boudieri ATCC MYA-4762; assembly: GCA_003788615.2. Lineage (NCBI taxonomy): Eukaryota > Fungi > Ascomycota > Pezizomycetes > Pezizales > Pezizaceae > Terfezia > Terfezia boudieri. The sequence continues at coordinate 1,074,611 of ML121540.1, forward strand.
GTTCCATAATAATCTTCCACATATTATTGAAGTACCAAAACCAGTTGAAACTACATATATAGCACTTCAAAATACATTTCAACAATGGTATAATGCTTTAGGACATCCATCAAAAATCGATCCAACAGTTTACCATGATGGATATATTATACCTCCTATTCCTCCTCAATTTGAATGCACAACTTGTATTCAAGCAAAATCAATATACAAAGTACCAACAACTCATGGACCACATGCAACAAGACCTTTCGAAATTATCCATAGTGACTTAAGTGGTATTGCATCTGTTCCTTCCTATGGAAATGCATGCTATTATATCACTTTTATTGACAATTTTACACGAATGGTTTGGGTTTATTTCCTAAAAACCAAAGACCAAGCAACAATAGAAATTAATACCTTTGTCAATATGATTGAATGTCAATTTTCCACTACAATTCTTTGCTTTAAAACCGATAATAGTGGAGAATACATCAGTTATAAGACACAAAGCTTTGGGAACCAGAAAGGAATTCGACATGAACCTATACCTCCATATAACCATGAATCAAATGGTATAGCAAAACGCTATAATCGAACAATTCAAACCATAATGCGAGCTATGTTAATCAATTGCGATAAACGCTTATGGGCTGAAGCATGTGCTACAGCAGTTTACCTTCGAAATTGACTTCCTCACTCATTTCTGAATGGAATAACACCCTATGAAGTATTATATCATTCTAAACCAGAGATTTCATATCTTCATCCTTTTGGTTCAACATGTTATGTTCATATACCTAAAGAAAAGCAGCCTGCAGGTTCCAAGTTATATCCACGTGCAGAATTGGCAATATTCGTTAGTTATACACCTACTCCATTAATCTTCAAGATTCAAAACTCCAACAAACATATCTATACAATCTCTGCTAAAGAGTGTCATTTTGTATCTCCAGCACAGTCTTCAATCAACACAACCAATTCGATTATACCAAACCCACAACTTGTTAGTCTTGATATTGAAAATACAGGTCAAAACTTGACTTCAACTTCTGAGTCAACATCAAATTTCGAAATTAATATACCTCCTCCACCACAAAACACATAAGAATATGAACAAATCCAACCAGAACAAGTTCCTGAACCTATAATACTACAAGTACCGATAAGATAACAACATCAAAGATACCCTTTTTGGGAAATTGTTCAACTTCCTGATATAAGTGATGAAGGTATATTAGCTTCAGCTCTCTTAACAAGTGAAGAATACGAACCACAAATATACAAACAAGCTACAACATGTCCTGAATCACCTCGTTGGTTTCAAGCAATGCAAGAAGAGCTTGAAAATATGAAAGAACAAAATGTTTGGACTATCACTCCAACACCTCCAAAACGAAATATTGTTGAGTGCAAATGGATATATAAGATTAAACGAGATGCTTCAGGCAATCCTATATGATATAAAGCACGTTTAGTTGCGCAAGGTTACTTTCAACAACTAGAAACGGATTTCGATAAAGTATTTTCTCCAGTTGCACGATATGACTCGTCATGAATTCTAATTGCTCTCTCTTTGCATTACAATTGGATTATGGATCAACTCGATATCAAAGCAGCATTTCTATATGGATATCTAAAAGAAGAAATCTATGTGAAATTACCACAAGGATACGAACAACATGGATATTGCGCACACCTAAATCGATCTATATATGGTCTTAAACAATCTCCAAAGGCTTGGTATGATCGACTTACCTCATATTTACTTCCATTAGGCTTTACTCTTTCATCTTCTGATCCCTGTGTCCTTATCAATTTAAAAGATCAAATCTTTATTGCTATTTATGTTGATGATATGACCTTCTTTGGTCCACCTTCCCCTGCTCGAATTGCTCTTAAAAAAGCCTTGAAATCTTAATTTCAGCTTACAGAGCTTGGAAACCTACATTGGCTGTTAGGTATCCAAATCGAATATCATCCTGATATAGTTACACTCTAACAACGAGCATACATTGACAAAATACTAGCTCGATTTGGCATGATATCTTGCAACTCTATTACTCTACCTTTGGATTCAAATACTATATTACACAAATTCCAAGATGGTGATAACATTGCAGATATTACCCTATATTAACAGATTATTGTGTCATTGATGTATCTTGTGATTGGAACACATCCAGATTTGGCTTTCTCTGTCTCAAAACTATCTCAATATGCCTCAAAGCCTACTACTATACATATGGGAGCTGCAAAATGTATTTTATGTTATATTAAAGGAACAAAAGATAAAGTACTTACCTATACAAGAAAACCTGAACTCTCCTTAGCAGGCTTTGCAGATGCAGATTGGGCAAATAATAAAGATGACAGAAAATCAATTTCAGGTAATATCTTTCAACTAGCTAAGAATACCATTAGCTGGCGCTCAAGAAAGCAAACTTGTGTCTCTACTTCTACTGTAGAAGCTGAATACGTTGCATTATCTTTAGCAGCTAAACAGCACTTATGGCTTCTTAGAGCTCTGAAAGAACTTGAATTTCCCTCTATTCCTGCTGCACTTAGCACAGATGGAGATGGGGCAGTTGATCTAACTGAAAACCTACGTATAAGTGATTGCAATAAGCACATTGATGTTGCATACCATCATGTTCGTGATCTTGTCGAAACTGGCAAAATCATAGTCCTGCATATTCCTGGCTTACTTAATCCAGCAGATATTTGTACCAAAGGCATGCCTGGACCACAATTTTTCTTACTGCAGGATGCTGTTTTAGGAACTAAATAATTTATTACAGTACTCTTTTCCTATATATGAAGATTTTTTTTTCCTACAAGGTTTTTTCTTCATATAAAGGTTTTTAATGAGACTGCTAAAATATTTATACCTGACTATCTATGTCGTGATTAGTGAGGAGGGGTATTAAAAAAATGCATTCTACAAACGCTCTCTCTTACACCACAAATTACATAAACATATATTAGTCATTCCTAATTACATTCCACTATATATCAAATCATGTGCTAAAATACTTACATAAATTAAGTATTTTCAGATGTTCTTCATAACCTTAATGTTATTGTTAGTTAAGTTATTAACTTTATTTTAGCTTTATTACACATGTTTACAACATATGTCAAACTATATTTTTGAGTTATAAACAACTCAAACTTGTTGAGTATATTGTAATCATGTTGTATATGCATTTAGTACGTTCTGACAGGCACTATAGTCTGCTAGAATCATGTATATATAGGAGGGGATTCCTCCTACCTTGAGAGAATCATCAGCTCATACTTCAATCTCATTCACATATACATTCCTCAATTCTATGCTCTATAGCTCTACCAGAACGTCCTCAATACGCCTATTAGATTCATTCTTCCTTTTCTCCTTTATTGGATACTTGGTTGAATCCTGCTGCCTGTTGTCTACAGTATATTCTCATATACCTGTATTTCAACAAACCCTACTATGGCTTCTTGCTTACGTCTTACAGAGACTCATTCCCGTCGGCTCCACACTCGTCCCTGTCCTCTTCGTGTCGGATCAAACACATCTGACCAACTTCTCTGGGGACAAGAAGCTATGGCTACTGTATATGAGTATCAGCAATATCAAGTCCACCATATGTAATAAACCATCAATGTATGCGTGGATTCCTATTGCTCTGTTACCCATCCCATCCAAACGTCTTTACAAAATTCCAAGGAATCCTACGGAAGCCTAAGAATTAGATGCCTCCAGGTTACCCACGAAATCCTCAGTTACATTCTCAGCCCCTTATCCGACGCCAGATATCAGCAAGGGATTGAGATGGTCTGTTGTAATGAACAGGTATGCAAATGCGTGCCTAGGCTCTCTGCCTGATTGGCAGACCATATAGAGAATATCATGATCCATGGCATTCTTTCAAATTGATGCCCGGTGTGCATTGCCCCTCCCAATAAATTTGGGGACCTTCCGGACATACCATACGATACCCGGCAATACTCCCAGTATGCTACAGCATGCCACAAATCCAACCTCCATATGCTGGATACCTACGGTGTAAAGTGGATCAACAATGTCCTGTGGCATATCTCAAACTGCAAACCTCACAATCTTTTTCGTGGGGATACCTTGCACACACTGCATTTAGGGATACTGACCCACCTGCTGAAATGGGTCCAGGACTTCCTGGAACACGTTGGACGGCTCACCATATTCGATCATATATGGTTACGATTGCCCCCTTTCCCGAGTTTCATGAGGCCAAACAAGGCCTACCGTTCTGTCTCCCAATGGCAGCAGAAAGAAGTGCGGAATTTAGCTCGGGTACTGCTGGCCGTATTTACAGCTGTATTAAGTCGTACTTCCTACGCACCTGCAATCGCCCCCTGATACAAGGTGTCTTGCCACAAGGCAATCTTGTGTGTTCGGTATTTAACTGACTTTATTCTCATTGCCCAATACAAGGTGCACACCTCGGGGTCAATACAATCAATGAGGGATTACCTGGAGGACTTTCACAAGTACAAAGAGGTATTTCTCCGGTTTCGGGCACCAAAGTCCTCTAAGGCTGCAGCAAAGGTAGCGTCGAAAGATCTCCATGCACAACATCTCCGACTGCTCGAGTCGGGTGACTTAGCCCCGGGAACGCTATTAAAACGCCGAAAGCTCCAAGAGGAGCTCCACCTAGAGACTGAGGAATTGGTGAATAACACGCTAACCAGTGGGGCTCATTACAATTTCCCGAAAATGCATTTGATCTCACATTTTACAGATCAAATAGTCAAATACGGCTCTCTCCCTCAAAATTCAACAGAGATATGTGAGGCCTCACATAAGCCTCTCAAAGACGCATACCGGCAGAGTAATCATGTCAATGCGGTACCCCAGATCATTCACAGCTACACACGAACATACAATTTCGCTATGCACGAACGGAATCTCCAACAATGGACTACTGATCTTCTGTATATACCCGACGACATACAGGGTATCATTCGTCCGAAGCGTCTGGGCTTACATCTCCCTAAAGACACTGCCCCTGAGCTTTTGAAACGTAAGTTGCAACGATGGCTAACCTCAAGAGTTATATATAATCTGGAAACATTACAGAAACTCTACCGGCTACCCGACCTCGGCACTCTTACAACCACGTATCTGGCACGCATGCATTATACTCACTCCTCCGACCCAGAATCCGACGTTGCACGTCTGCAAGATAGTCTAGTTAAGGTATTTCATACCCTCCAAGTCGTGGTTCCAACATTCAATAATGATGGATACATAGTACACTATGTACGCTATACCTGTACTGGAGGTAAGTTATTCCACAACCAAGAGGAAAGGCGGGACTGGGTATTTGTGCAATAGCGCAAGTCCTCACCAGAGAAAGTCCCTGGTAGACTTGATGGTAAGATTCACGCCAAACTAAATGCTTTGTTCAAACTACAAGAATTAGGAGGCAAAGATACTTATCGCCTTGCATATATTTCACTAATGACAATAGTCGGATCATTGACACCAGATGGCCCAGAGGGCATGGTGCGCATCGGATTGGCGTTGAAGAATCATGTGATCGGAATTGCAGATATAGAAGGCATGGCCCATCTAATTCCGATCCATGATAACGAGCTTTATATTATAAATAATCGTATTGATTTACATACATGGAATGATATACATGATGGAAACTAGAATATATATGCCTAGCAGAACAATAAATGAAGATAAAAGATCGCAGAACATGAATAGAATATATGTAGCATATATTATAGTCCAACGGGTTTGAACATACAAGTCATAAAGCACCTTCCTGACGCAACAAGACAGCCCAAGAGCATCCAATGTCAGTGCGAACACTAATACCTTCAGGACGATCTTGCACTCTTGGTGGCAGGCGAGAGGCGTCCGGACACTGTTGCGCCCCTGTAGTATGCTAGAGGCATCTGGACTCTGTTGCAACTGTGCGGGTGGGTCCAGATGCACAGGACACACAGGACACACCAGAATTTGGTCACCCGTCCGGACGCCAATTCGTTCTTGCTGATGTACTACGTTAGTAGAGCCGTGCTCCCCTAGGAATACTTCTACTAACTTGGCCTACACTTACATTTTTTTTACTATCAAACTCACTTTAAGAATTCCTTCTTTCTACTCTAGGGACTGATTACCCCTAGTGACTCTTGAACCCGTCTAGACTCTCCAGAACCCTCCAGAATACTCTCAGGTAATATATACCTAATCCAGAACCAAGCTCAACAAGGCCAGGGAATCAGTCAGCTACTATTCTCCCTTATTATTTCAAAAACACCAATAATTCCTGTCAGCACTAGTTATCAGCACTAGACCTCTTTCCGAACGCAATATCCAGTACAAGCCTTGAACAACTAAACTAACCAAGCTCAATGGTGTCAGAACTACCTGCAGCATCTAGATTCTCCAGCAGGCTCTCTGGAAAAAATCCAGAATTTTCTCCACTCAAGAGAAATCCCCCTTCTAGAACTGCATCAAGATAATCAGTACGAGCTGATCCTGCAAAATTAAACAAAGAAGAGGATGATGAGTTTGAGTCAGAAGATGAACAAGAAGAAGAATCTGACACAGAACAAACTCCCAGACTATCTACTATAGGTAAATGCCCAGAAGTAGTAGTTCAACAGCCGACTGTCATGGGGTGACATCCAGCCCTACTATAGGTACTTGTGCCCTCATAGAACGACCCTAGAATATCCATACGGACTCTAGGTACACTCATAGTAGTGTGGTGCAAATGTTTCTAATATTTATCTATAAGATAATTATCAGTAACGGGTATAAACCTCGGAGGCATAAAGAATTATCACAGATAGTTCTAACTCTTATGGAACTTCCATAGACCCTTGAGGGAGCTACGGTTTAAGTTTCAGAACAATTCGAATAACGGTTCTATAGTTATACCTAGATTAATATATACTATATGTATATATACTACTAGCTGGAAGCTATTACCCTAAACCCTTGGCATTACCCTGAAACCTGAATTATTACCCTGAACTGCAGGAAAATAATTCGGTAAAAATAAATAAAAAAATGAAGCCAAGAGGGCGTACTTTAGACCAAAGTGCGTCCGGTGATACTATAAGGGAAGCGACTTAGGGAGTGGGCCAAAGATAGGGCGAAAATAAAATGTTCTTCGAATTTATATTTTCAAGGTCCTATATAGGCCTACTCGACGCCCCGATTCCATTTTTGAAATCCCTTTTATGATCGGAGTAAAACTCATGGAGTTATTAGCCTTTTTAATAAGGTATAATAAGCCCATGAGGAGGTTTACCTACTATTGGTAATAACTCTATGAATAAGTTGGGTATCGAGATGAACTAAGATTCTATAATCTTCATTGCGATAAGACCTTACCAATGATAGTTTGTTTGTGACCCACGGTTCTCTATTCCTAGAGTTATGTGCAGTTGAAAATAATTTTTCAATGGACACTGGACTCTACTAAGGGAATACTGCCGGAAGCTCAAATAAATGACCCTATAATACTGTTAAGGAATGACTTAATAGCATCGTCAGTTTTGGTAGAATATTGGAAGATAAATTTAGTTGTTTCAGCTAGGTATTCATTAATAGGACTAGAAGCTTTAAGCGAAGTTTTAGTATATATGCAGATATGGGATAATACTCATTGTTTAGGTTAGTAACCTGTAACAACGAGCACAGATAGCACCTGTGTTAACAAAAGGTGTGGATGGCATAACACTTAGAATTAATTAATTCGAAAGTGACAGGTAGGGTGTGCGTCCCCAAAATATTTTATCAAAGAATATCTACAACTACCATGTGATATAAACAGTGCTAGTAGTTCCCAGTCGAATTTGATTCTACTATCAAGAGTTTTCGAAAGTAAGAGCACCTCGAGTACACAAAGCTTATAAAGTTCTAAGTCTAAGTTAACTTTACGTTCAAGCGATACCGGATTTATTTTGTGTTGTGAAATAAGATCTTTCGTGAGGAACTATTATGGAATTGAACTTTACTGCTATAGGATATTGTTCTGTGTTCCGGAATAGTTATCGTTGCAGTAGACAGAGTACGGCAGGTCTATTTTGTAGTTGCAAGAGCCCTATAAGTAATAATAGGGCTCCCGTGATATTACTTTATAGACAAGTGATTCTCGTTTTACTTTTTGAATAACATACTCGAATCAATATGTCTAATTCATCAATCCCGAGAGGGCCTCGGCAGCCCTACTAAAGTATTACCTTTCCGATGGTGACCCCATGAGCAATTACCCAAAGACCCCAAAATATGCCTCCATCAGATACAGATACAGAGGAAGATCCAATAGATCAACCAATGGAGGATATTCTATCAAGAGGAATGCAATCCTCTAGACTACAAAACCCAATGTATTCACCAGATGAATTGAAATCATTCCCTGCAGGAATGATTCGCTGATTTGGTCTACCTTCTCAAAGACCACTACCATGAGTACCTAGTGCCACATCTACGAGGCATCAAGTCCCACCACGATCCACCAGAACAAGTCGATTCCCATATATAACCCAAGAATAATATGAAGAATTATTAGCCAGAATAATTCAAGATAGAACAACAGAGTTTGACCACTAACGAGGCGAGATTACTGAGTTAACCAGAGGGTTAGGAGCACAAGTGAGTCTCCTCAGAGACCAGCAGGAGACTCATAAGATTATTTTTGAGGGAGCAAAAGCTACTTATGAAGACTTAAAACTGTTACGACAATAAGTAACAGAAGAAGTAGCGGTTTCAAAGGGGCAATCCGATGGCCAGGAAGATGCAGTCAAAAGGCTAAAAATGACAATAAGTGCTACTTTGGAAAAGCAATAGGTGGATCTCACTAAGAAACTCAAAGAGGATACTAAGATCATTATTGATGCAGCTAAACTTAAGTTTGATACTATTAAAGCTGATATAACAGGTCTAAATGCATAGGTATAGAGGGCAATTAACTAAGAACAGGAAGATCGAATTGCAAGTTGCGAATGCAATAAAGAATTGGTGGAAGAACTTTCTCCCAGCGTCTTGACAAACAAGTGAAAAATCAAGGACCTACAACAACAACTACCTCGATCTGTCAAAAGAACTAGGTCTATCAATCCCGAAGACTCTGAGTTCATTATTCCAGGTATTCAAGGATTGATACCTCCTCCGCCCCCACCACCTGTACCTCCAGTCCCACCTCCAGTCCCACCTCCAGTCCCACTACCAGTTCCACCACTAGTACCTCCTCTACAACATACACCTATAGAGTGGAAAAAACCTGGAAACCTTCCTCTCCCGTCTAAGTTCGATGGCACATCTAGCAAGCTCAGAGAATTCCTAATGAAGGTCAACCATACCTTTATTCACATGCTCCAAACCTACCAAACTTACAGTGATAAAATCCTGTTCGTAGTGGATTTACTAACAGAGGGAGCCAGTACATGGTATTGTGCTAACTAGCATAAGCAAACTCCAGCTCCACAAACAGGAGTGATTGAGTGGGATACCTTTAATACTTTCAAGCAAGAATTTATTAATGCCCACCAGAATCAACATGAGAAAAGGGATGCAAAGATTTCTTTACTGAAAGAATATCAGAAGAAAGGAGAGTTGACGAAGGATTTCATTGCTAGAGTTAGGGTTCATCAGTTAGTAGTGGAACTATCATGTGAACAGCCCTGGGAGCACCTAATTAGCACGATTCAACCTAAGACATGAGCGTACATAGTCCGAGTCAGCACAGATAAGGACATTCTCGATAAAGTACGAGCCAGCATAGAAATGTGTTTTCAAGCTATTACAAATGCTGGGTCTTAGGTGGAATATGAGAAAGGAAGAGAGGTACATATGCAAAACCTATATAGGTTGAAGGAGCAGACTGCTGGGATTAAGAAGGATGTGACCCAGACCCCTAAGACTACTGAGAAAAAATCCGATAACCTCAAGGACCAGATTACCAAACTGAAGCAGAAGCCCAAGAAGTACTATTCTAAGCTGAAAATGCAGTCCAACACCTCCTCCACCAAGAAAGACAAAGAATCGGGTGAAGATAAGGTCACTTATGCTATGCGCCAGGCTCGTAAGAAGGATGGTCAGTGCATCAAGTGTGGGAATAAAGAGCATATGATGAAGGATTGTACTGCAGGTTGGAAACTATCGGTAGAGAATAAAGGGAAGGGTAAGGCTAAAGAGAAAACTAAGAAAGTAGCGACAGTGTCTGCAGGAGCGGCTGTGGTAATGCCACTTGAGGTTCAGTTTGGGCATATCATTAGTGAGGATGAGTTGGATTATGGGGAAAACTTGGATTGTTAGAGGTGCAGGCTATCTAGTACGTCGGGTCAGATAGTCTCGCAGGATTGGTTTTCTATTTGCGTTGTGAGGAAAGGCATCTCTGTTAGCAGTTGGAAGGAGGAACATGAAGGGGAACCTATGGATATTGACTCGGTTTTAATTAGTTCTGTTTCTCACAATTTATCTTCTTCTGCTCTGTCTTCTTTATCAAACAAAAATGCAAAACAAGGGACAAAAAGAAAAGCTGATGATGAGGTGGCTCCCTTTGTTAGTGCTTTCAAAAAAAGACCACGAAAGGTGGCAGCCCCGGATATTTCTTTGGATAGAATTAAGGATCTCTCTTTGGCAGGAAAATCAGGGGCTAAGGTATTGAAGCATGAAGGATTGAAGTTTCTTATTTCTATTAATTTATCTTGGATGTATGGATGAAATGTAATGTATTGTATGGGATTAGGATAATCTGATAAGATCTGATCTGATTAGATAAGATAAGATCTTATTCCAGTTATCTCTAATTAACACAATAATAGACAAGTAGAATAATTATCACTACTGGATATGTAATATAGAAGATAGTCTGGATAAGTATTCTCTTGAGCATATTATCTGTCCCCCTCATTCCATAGGGGAATGAACCTGTAGTTATGCTAATTCTCCACAGAGGGGTGAGTCAGAATTGAGGCAGTGCAGTGGCAGTGCTCAGGCTCTGACTCATACATGATTTGAAATCAACAACAGTTATGACTCAACATATGAGTCATGTGAAATACATGAGTCAACAAGGCAGACAGCCCAATGTTTTGGGTGCTTGTTGAGGTTAACATAAGAAATTACATAAGTTGTAGGGTAGAGGGTTATTCAGGGTAACTGACTAATCCACTTCCTTACAAGTATAGCATTTGCTTGTTCAATTAATCCTTATGTTTAAGGATAGTGTAAATGTCCTAATATCAAAATAATTTCATGATATTCTATAATAATAAGTACTTCACTTTTGAACTCATTACTATTATCATATTGAAGAATTCTTAGTAGACCAAATTATTCAATCTATATTATAAGAATATTTGTAACTTTAGTAGATAAGTACTAGAGTATTTGTAAAAGTGATCTTAAATATGTAAAATCCAGTAGTATTCCCCATCTGGATCAGCTCACATATCAATTAGATCAATTTGCACTCATTCTCAAAGATTATTTACAACTATTGGTTATAATAGACTATGACTTTGACTTAGTTAGTTGTATGTACAAAGCTGACAGTATTATAAAAGCTTAGTAACCTAAATAAAATTAAGTTAAATATAAAATTAGTAGATTTAATTCAAGTTCTATACTTCACTGCAAGTAATCTCTAGGTCTTGTTCTTTCCTGCATGTTATAAAGTATTATGAATATATACAATAATATCAAATATATTATACTCTAATACTACTCACTTTATATTATCATTTTTACTAGCAATTAAAGTATAGTGCATCATTACATAGCTTACATTCATTTAATGCCTTCCATCATAAGTTAATTGCTACCAAATTACCTGCTGAGGTCTTTAAGTTTGGGTCCTGAAGGTATGCTTTTATTTTGTGATACCTAGTAGTTCTTGTTAGTTATTGTAATGTGGCGTGAGCTGATGGGGGGCAAGGGGCCAAGGGGTGCGAACCGGGCTGAAGACGGAAGGCAGAAGGCAGAAGGCAGAAGCCAGGCAGGAACAAGAGCAGGGTAGCGGCAGAGGGAGAGCCGGCGAGACAGAGGACAGGGGCAAGGCAAAGGCGGAGTCGAAGACAAAGGCAAAGGCGAAGATGGAGGTGAAGACGAAGGCCAAGGCAAGGCAAGGCAAAGATGAAGTCGAAGGCGAAGGCGAAGGCGAAGGCGAGGGCGAGGTCGAAGGCCAAGGCAAGGCAAAGCAAGGCAAGGTAAGACGAGGGGAGGTGCACAAGGAAGGTACACTAGCATGGAGAGAAGCAAGATCCTGTATTAGGTATACAAGACATTGGATAGGGATCCAATGAGAGGGCGGAGAGAGCGTACTATATATACAGGCTTCCTTCCTGACTGGCTAAGGCCACCGGATGTAATAAGGAAGCTTAGTGTCTTGTATTTTATAGCATGTATTTTCTATATTTATTGCATTATTATGTAACTAGCGTTCACGGTCGAAGGGCTAGCCTTCGTCCACCCTCAGCAACTGCCGGATTCGGTAGTTCAACTGCCACGGAATTTGCCACGGTAAATTCCATGGAACTTGCCGTTTCGAGACGAATTGAACGCAGATTCAGAAAGACAACTATATGACGTCAACTCTCAGACTACAGAGCAACTTCCTTATACAACAAGATCGATCAACTTAAGCTATAGCAACTATATTTCAGCCTAACTAAATGTGAACGCACTCACGTTATATTTCATAGGATTCCAACTAGTCCGGAACCTACATCTCCCAAATAAATTATTTCTAATTGAAACCTACAATTTTTTTTACATTACTTACTATGATCTGTCATCAGTAAGCCATGGCAAATATGTTAGATATAGGCGAACCCCTGCCTACAAACACATACGGCCAAGACGACTCCCTAACGGAGTCTTCCCATCCAACTAATGATTCTCCCCACAAGGCATTCCTTGTTATTATATTGTCCACATTAGAAGCAAACATTAATACGATAGATAGACTAGCGACGACAAGCCCAACAGACTTCTGACTACCTAAGGTCTCCCCTAGGTCGCCGGAAATATATCGACAAGTCTCTGGGATTACTGATTCCTTTATGTATTACTACCAACCGTGTGGAGGTCTCCTCCCACACGGTATGTCCTCCCACACCTCGGGTTCTCCCACAGGTGC
>ML121540.1:1095599-1162686 GCA_003788615.2 Terfezia boudieri ATCC MYA-4762
CTGAAATCATTAACAAGGAAATCTTGCAAGTAGCAAGAGCATATAAGATCAAAGGATTTGACTGACTACAGAAATTACCAGAGATACAGTTGAAACTCAACTCTAGGTATAATGCCGCCAGGAAAAATAGTTCTTTCCTTACATTATTAGGATTTAATGCATACCACGGAGTATCGATATTACCATATCCTATCAACGCCTATAAATCAGCAACCGAACGTCATAGTAATACATCTCAAAATCTCTATGACGCCAAGAAGACTCAAGCATCTCAAGCCAATAAACGAATACCTATGACGACTAAATGTAACATTGGTCAACAAGTCATGTTATCCTCAGAAAATATCAACCTATCGAACGTCTCAAACAAACTCAAGCCACGATGGCTAGGTCCCTTTCCTATTAGATCAACTAATTGGAAACGAAACAACTATAGCCTCGATTTATCAAGTCAACCAAACCTTAATCTCATATATGATACTTTCCACATCAGCAAGCTGAAACTTTATCGAAACAATGATCCATCTAAATTTCCAAACAGACAATCCAGAGAACCGGGACCTGTAAAAGATGATCGTTATGAAGTAGAGAAAGTATTAGAATTCAGAACGGCACCACGCACTGGTGAACGTCAATATAAGGTTAGATGGCTCGGCTACTCTCCTAAGCATGATTCTTGGGTAAACGCCAAGGATATCACTCAGGAGATTCTCCAAGACTTTTGGACAACCGGAAGCTTAGAGAATACATTCAAGAGACGTCGAACAACCAGAGGAAAACAAGGACCTTGTACTAGAGATGAAACTCGAGCTCTCATACAATAAGAACGAGATCGAGTCCTAAATCAGACGAACCCTACCGAAATACACACCAACGCCAACATACTCAAAATGCATAAAAATTCTAGGAAGAATGGAAGCGAGAAAGGCAGAAGAATAAACTATAAATATAGTAAATCCTTCTAAGTGGGGAAGTGTAATAAGGAAGCTTATTGTCTTGTATTTCATATCATGTATTTTCTATATTTATTGCATTATTATGTAACTAGCGTTCACGGTCGAAGGGCTAGCCTTCGTCCACCCTCAGCAACTGCCGGATTCGGTAGTTCAACTGCCACGGAATTTGCCACGGTAAATTCCATGGAACTTGCCGTTTTGTGGACACCCTCTTGGGCTCCACACCCTCCTGTATGGCACACCCTCCTCTGGAGGTGTGCCAACCATCATTATGTATTTCCTTAGTCATTAGGGTCTCTGAACAGCTATATAAAGGCCGCTGGATCCCCTCTGGAATCCATCAGTCTTCAGACAACCCGAACAGCAGCGATCAGATAGATAGCATAATTACAAACGAAGATTACACCTGTTATATTATTGTTCCTTACGGAACACCCCTCTTAGTAATCAACCTACCCTTCTGAGGCAATCCCTCAGCAGAACCGGCATACACCAACATCCGTCCCCAAGCGGATATAGATTGTATAAACGGTACCGAATGACTACTGTCTAGTATCATTCATTACACCGGAAGGAATAAGGTTCCCGAGACCCCTTATCTCGGGAGCTGAGATAACTATGATAACTAACAAGGAATAACAGTCATAATAAGAATTGGACTCGCAGAACTAGGCTAGGAGGGGACGGTTGTGACACTATCCCCCCTTTAGGCTCGGAGCTCCAGCTCTGAAAAGCAAGGCGAAAGGCAAGGCAAAAACAAACAAACAAACAAACAAACAAACAAAATAGGCGAATAAGACCAGTAACCAGTATCCCATAACACAACCCCAATGCCAGAAGTATAACAACCCTAATAACCAATTCCAGGACGACAAGAACATTATTGGGTAGGGCGAGGCTTCTGGGGGTAACACTGGTAGAACAGGGTGACCAAGTCCTGTGCGTTCTCCAGATCTTCGGCAGGTTGCCAGGTAGCCTCCTCGTCCCCTAGCCACTTAACCTTGTACTGCAGATGCCCGTACCTCTTCCGCGAGTCCAGCACTTCCTCCACCTCCCATTCCTCTTCACCTTCGATAACCACTGGAGGGGGTGGGGGGTGTTTCTGTCCTGGGAGAGGGTCATCTGCGGCAGCAGGCTCGATCTCGGAGACTTGAACAACCGGGTGCCGTTTGATGTCTTTGAGAAACCTCAATCGATAGGCGTGAGTTCCTACAGCTGCCAATACCTCAAAGGGGCCCAGGAATTTATGATCCAACTTGCTGGAGGGACATTCTGTTCGGAAGTGCCGGCTGAAGAGCCATACCTTGTCACTTGGCTAATATCTGGGGGCCGGCAACCGTGATCCGTTGGCATACTCGGCTTGCCTGGCTTGCGTATATCCAAGCTTAGCTTTTAGGGTATGGTAGAGTTCAGCGATTTCAACCGCGAACTCCTTAACTGGGGGGTGGGCTTTTTGCAGGGGTGCCAGGGCATCCACGAGCCGGGGGTGCTAACCGTAGTTAGCCAGGAAAGGTGAGGTTTTGGAGGATTCCGAGAACTGGTTGTTCGCGGCAAACTCGCAGGTGGCCAGTAACGAAACCCAGTTATCCTGCTGGTAATTGATAAAGGCCTGCAGATATTGCTCCATAATAGCATTCATCCTCTCCGATTGGCCGTCTGTCTGGGGGTGATATGCTGTTGACAAACACACTCTAATCCCTAGAAGCTCACAGAAGGCTCTCCAAAAGTCAGAGGTGAACTGAGGGCCATGGTCGGATACAATGGATTCGGGGAGCCCGTGGTACTGGAACACATTGTTGAGGTAGAGGTTGGCCAGCTCCTGAGCAGAACAGGTATCCCGGCAAGGTATAACACACCTCATTTTCGTCAACCGATCTACCACCATCAAGATGGCATTGAATCCCGAGTCTTCCGGCAATCCTATCACGAAATCCATGGTCAGGTGCAGCCATGGCTGATCAGGGATATCCAGAGGTTTCAGGGTCCCATACGGGGCGTGGCGGACAGGCTTAGCATGCTTGCAAACGTGGCAGTTCTGTATGTACCGCTCCACGTCCTTCCATTGGTCAATCCATGTGTACTCCCTGGCCAGAAGCTCTAACGTTTTGGCCACTCCAGGGTGACCTGTAACCAGGCTGTCATGGTGTTCCTTGATCAATCGAAGGCGCAGCTCTCCTTCCGGCACATACAGCTGTTCGAGGTGGTAGAGGAGGCCTTCTTGGACAGTACACTCAGCTAGGGAGATCTTGAGGTGGCGGCGCTGGCCAGAATCCACTGCGGTGACAATTTCCTTAGCCAGGGGGTCGTCCTCATATGCCTGTCTCACCAGTTGTCGGAGGTCAGCCTCAGCCATAGCTTCTGTATCAGCCTCAGCTTCTGCATCAGCCTCAGCATTAGCAAGGACATTGGCCGCCAGATCAAGGTTTTCAGGCTTCAATACCACCTGATTTTGGTATTTTAGCCTTTCATCCCCCCCTTTAGGGAGATCTCCTGATCTCCAAGTTAATGTATTGGGCTTGCCCCCAGCCTTTCCTGGCCGGTATCTGATCTTGAAGTTGAACCGAGATAAGAACTCCAACCACCTAGCTTGCCTTCAGTTAAGCAGCTTGGTGGTGGTGAAATACTCAAAGTTCTTATGATCGGACAATACCTCGATAATTCCCTTGGCTGACTCCAGGTGTGGCCTCCACTCCTCGAATGCCCACACAATGGCCATCAGCTCTTTACTATAAATCTCGTAGTTGCACTCAGCCAGGGAGTGCTTTTTCGAGAAGTAGGCCACTGGGTGGAGGATGCTGTTGACATACTAAGAGAGGATTCTTGCGGAGACATAATTGGAGGCATTGGTTTCGACGATACATTCGCTGTCCGGATTGAAATGGGCCAGGATTGGTGCTGAGCAGAAGGCTTCCTTGAGGTTCTAGAAGGCCAACTGGGCTTCTGGATCCCTGTCGAAGTACCGGTCTTTTTTGGTTAGGGCTGTGAGGGGTGCCACAATCTTCGAATACCTTAGAATGAACTATCGGTAGAAGTTAGCGAACCCCAGGAAGGCTTGGACGTCCGTGAGATTTGCTGGAGTTTCCTAGTCCTGGATAGCGGCAACCTTGGCGGAGTCCATCCTAATACCTTCCGTGGTGTGGATCAACCCTAGATACTTAACCTCTTGCACATGAAACTCGCATTTCTTGGGTTTGAGAAACAACCCAGCTTGCTCCAGCTTTTCTAATACTTGCCGGACATGGATCTTGTGCTCCACTAGGGTATCTGAATAAATCAAGATATCATCGAGGTAAGCCATGCAGAACACATCAAGGAAGTCCCGCAAGGTGTCATTAATAAAGTGCTGGAAGGAGGCAGGGGCGTTGGTTAGGCCAAAGAGCATCATATTATACTCGAAATGGCCATAATGAGTTCGGAAGGCAGTTTTCCACTCCTTCCCCTCAGCAATCTGTACCAGGTTGTAAGCCCCTCTGAAATCCAATTTGGTGAACCATTTTGCCTTGGAAAGCCTGGCTAATATCTCCTGAATCAGAGGTAGGGGGTACCTATTTTTGACCGTTATCTCGTTCAGGCCCCGATAATCCACACATAACCGGAGTAAGCCATCCGATTTCTTCACGAAAAGCACTGGAGCGCCCGCTGGTGAGGAGCTATGGCGAATGAAGCTCTTGTTGAGGTTTTCCTCCAAGTACTTCTTCAAAGCTTCCAGCTCCAACCGGGACATTCTGTAGAGGGGCCCATAGGGGGGGGTCTTACCCTTTATCAGCGGAATAGTGTGGTCATAAGGCCGGTGGGGTGCAAGCTTTTCTGCAACCTTCTCCGAGAACAGGTCGATGAATTCGTGGTAGTCGTCTAGGACCATAGACTTCCACTCCTCCTTAGACCGTGTCTTATTAATCTCTAGGTTTACCTTAGGTATAGACAGGGCATGAGCTTTCAGCTTGTGCCTCCTGATGAGGTAAGCGAAAGCCCCTGCCCCGATAAAGCTAACATTCAGAGGTTTTGGGGGCGGTAAAACAGGGGGAATAGGGGGAACAGGGGGAACAGAGGGCAGAGGGGCGGAAGCGGAGAAAGCAGGGGTGGAAGTGGGGGGAACAGGGGAGTTGGCATCGAGGTGTGCAGGTAGGTGTACCACCTGGGTCAGGTGGATTATCGGAGTGGGCAAGGCAGACAACCCAGTAATGGTGGCCTTTAGATTCCCGTAGTGCTTTTTGCAATATTGGCTGTTGAACTGCAGGGTGTAGGAGCCGAAGCTGACCGATACATCATGCATTCTAAGCTAGGGGATTCCAAGGACAATCGGGTATTTGAGCTTTGTCATGAACATTGGGAGGTTTGCTTCGAAGTGATCCCTGACCAGGGCAGGCACGCACGCAATATCAGTGATATCGCAAGAGGAGATAGGCCGACCGTCGATGACATCCAGAACATGGGGGGTTTTGAGCTTTGACGTGGGAATGGAGAATTTACTAACAAAGGCCTGGTCAACGAATGCAATTCCTGAGGCTCCGCAATCTATAAAGGCTGACGTGGTAATTATTCTATCATTGATATTGAGAGAGATAGATACAACAAAATGCTCGCTGAACAAGCGAGATTCGTCAACAACAGGAGAAGCGGAACACACAGAAAATGCAGACAAAGACAGAGATAAATGGCCTGGGACAGGTCCCTTGCTAGTGTCAGTAACTAGGCAAGGGACAGGGCTTTTCCTGACTCGTCAACCTCCTCGATCCTGGGCACTAGGGTGTCGGCTGGGGAAATGGGGTGGACGGCCAGGGCACGGGCTTTCCGAAGGGGACAGGCCGCAATGAAGTGGTCAGCCTTCCCACAGGCTATGCATAGCCCATTAGTGCGGTGGCGTTCCCTCTCTTCCTGAGTTAGGCGAGGCCTACCTGCCGATAAATCCATGGGTGCCAGCCCACCAGCTATGAGAGACGGATGGGCTGGCTTGTTAGTAACGGGGGTCTGGGTGCGAGTGGGAAGGGGATTTGTGTGGGGGGCGGTGGTAGTTGCTGGAGGGGCCCTTGGATGTCCCCGAAGTGCGGCCATTTTCTGCTCAACCCCACTGGCCTGGGCGATCAATTCTTCCAAGGTATTGACTCTGGGGAAGTAAATCAGGGCCTGCTTTAGTTTGTAGGCAAGGCCTTCGTTGAACTGGTCCAGTTTCCCCTGATCATTCCAAGCAACTTCAGCCGCCAGCCAAGAGAATTCCGCAATATACGTCGATAGTTCGTTGTTCTTTTGTTTGAGGCTCCGCAGAGCCCGGGTAGCAGTCCCTACCGGATCTGAGTCCCCGAAAGCCCGGTCCAGGATTGCTAGCAAAGCTGGAATATCTGCCAGGTCGACACCGTTCTCTTTGACGTATGGTTGAACCTGGTCTATGGCCTTGCACTCCAGCAAGCCATAGACGTAGGTTAGTTTGTGCTGAGTGGTCGGGAACTTTGTAGCGTCTCCATTGAGCTTGAGATTGATCGAGTTCTTCCAGGCCTTAAGCATAGCTCGATTGCTATTGAATTTGGGGGGTGCTAGGAGGTCCTGGGTCTTCTGGGTCTTCGGGGTGGGGTCTGTTGCGGCGGCTGTTGCAGTGGCTGTTGCGGCGGCAAGGGTTGCGAGACATCTCGCGGATGGTTATCCTGTCTTCTGTGGCGTCCTCCCGAAGGATGGTGATCTCATCCCTGGTGGCCTACAGCTGGTTTTGAGCCTGGGTGAGCTCATTGCACTGCTCACTGGCTAGGTTATCGGTGGCGAGAAAGATATCGATGATTTGGCGGCAGTATGTGATGAGGTCGCTGGGCTCGGAGGGGATTGGCAGGGCTCACCAGGCTTGAAACCTAGCCCCTAGAGCTTGGGTATTATTGTTGAGGTTCATGATGTTCGTACCGGTTGGTCAGGGTAGATCCAACGTAGTGTAACATGGCGTGAGCTGATGGAGGGCAACGGGCCAAGGGGTATGAACCGGGCTGAAGACAGAAGGCAGAAGGCAGAAGGCAGAAGCCAGGCAGGGACAAGAGCAGGGTAGCGGCAGAGGGAGAGCCGGCGAGATAGAGGACAGGGGCAAGGCAAAGGTGAAGATGGAGGTGAAGACGAAGGCCAAGGCAAGGCAAGGCAAAGGCGAAGTCGAAGGCAAAGGCGAAGGTGAAGGCGAAGGTGAAGGCGAAGGTGAAGGCAAAGGCGAAGGCGATGGCGAAGGCGAAGGCGAGGTCGAAGGCCAAGGCAAGGCAAGGCAAGGCAAGGTAAGACGAGGGGAGGTGCATGAGGAAGGTACACCAGCGTGGAGAGAAGCAAGATCCTGTATTAGGTATACAAGAAGTTAGATAGGGATCCAACGAGAGGGTGGAGAGAGCGTACTATATATACAGGCTTCCTTCCTGACTGGCCAAGGCCACCGGAAGGAATAAGGTTCCCAAGACCCCTTATCTTGGGAGCTGAGATAACCATGATAACCAACACGGAATAACAGTCATAACAAGAATCGAACTCACAGAACTAGGCTAGGAGGGGATGGTTGTGACAGTTATAATGTGTTATACTTAAATTAGTATTGGATTTTAAAGAATTACTTCTCAAAATTCAGCTGAGTTTTACTAGTTGTTGTCTGCAAATACTTTTCAAACTTGGTATGCGCAGTACCAGAGAATGCTTCAATTACTCTTCTAGATGAAGTGGAACTAAGTGGGTGAAACTGATTGAAATCAATATCACTATTATCTTCAGCAACTGATATGATGATGAGAGTAAGATTATCATAGTACACTGGTAATATTGCAATATGTAGTGTATGTTGTGTTGTATTGAAGAGTATGATTATATTGAAGAGGTATGTTGTGTTGCATTGAACGTACCAGTAGACGTGGAATATACCTATAGATACCTTCATTGTATTAAAGAAAATTTTTACAAACTAAAAGTTTTAATTCCGGGACCAGAACATATATATTATATAATATAGCCACCCTGGATATATATAATAAAAACCCCGACGTCTCCCTTTACCTACACCCAACTACCTCCTCCAATTCATAGCCCATCCACCCTCCCCCTGTCCCTCATCCTACCACCCCTTCCCCTCTCAGCTCCTACACATCATTGGGAAGCACTTCAAGCTGATCACGCTAAAAGTTTCACCATCCTATAGAGGAAAGGAAGTAGCTTGGGTATCTTGCTGACTTGGAATACAGAAAGGAGTATCATGACGAGTTATCTCCTGTGCATAGGCTATCCATACAATTCCCATAACTACCAATGTTTGCTCTACCTATAATTTACGCCCACCCAATCTATTCCTTCTACAACTATACTTTTACTGTAATCACCCCTGAGTCCTCACAGCCGAAGTGTACTAGAATTCACTCAAGCTCAACCTAAACCATGCCGATACCTCCTATATATCATACTTTTCTAACATCATTACAGTATCAGAAAAATAGGTAGCTTGGATGCTTGCTTTGTTTGTTTATCGTATGGGAGCGTCGGAATTAAGAAGGTAATCCTACTAGTAAAAAGAAAATGCGAGTGCCTTTGTTCACTCTAAAATGTTATTGTTATTGTTACTTTGTCTTAATTTCTGTTATAAAGGAACAGTAGTTTTTATGGAATCTATTTTTATATGAAGAATAAGGATACAGTCTTTGGGAAATCTTCTAGCATGCTCTCTTAAGCAATAAAGATTTAGCAATATATTACTCTTTTCACGCTTTCACAAAAAAAAGTCACTGAACGGGAAACACTCGTAGCAGCTCTATTAGCTGAGCCTACACAAGTCTATTTTATTAATTAGTTATCTGATGACTAGGTTAAGAAGCCAGGCAAAGCAGAGTTTTGCTTATTTTACCCATTCCTTCAAGCTCTACCAACCTCAAAGCCTCAAAGACCTCCGGTAATTCAGTCACATATTGCTATTATTAGAAATTTACAACTCACTTTATGGTGCCGGCAACTTGTAACCAACCCGAAATCTACCAAATTGCAGGTCCAACGGGATTTTCTATCTCCACAACTACAATGTACTTAAAAGATTGAATTAAAGCGTAAATGCATAGAGCTAAGCTTAAAGAATAACACTTCGCTTTGGAATTTAAAAAAGATTGAAAATTGAAAAAGTTATAAGGGTTGTAAGAAGTAAGATTTTGTATGAGAGAATAGGAAATGTTATATGTCAAGAAGGACAAGGACTAACTGAAATAGGAAATAACATGGATGACTAAGCTAACTTCCACTGATGACTTTTATATACACGTTCCTAGTCTCATGCTAAGCCTCTATGCTCATAGAGGCTTGGCATGAGACTAGGCCCATATAGCTGGTAGACTGTACTATATGTATGCTAACTAAGTATCCCACGGAATGTTACAACAGGTTGGTTATAAGTTGCCGGCATTATATAATGGATTTTCATCGTATGGTTGGGGTTTTCATCAGTTTAAGATACGAGCTATCTTTTATCGTTTTTATTTATAGACAATAGTGGCTGGCTTTGCAGTTCTAAATTATGGTGCTGAATTAATTCTCTTCTACAATCCATATAGCCTTTCTCATGTTCAGTCAAGCACGAGTGTTTTCCTACTTAAGAGTATGGGAATATAGAAACCAAGTATAAGGTTGAATAGTATAATGTAGTATTGGTGTAGAGAACATCAGAATATATTCTTTTGGAATGGTATTCGCGTTGATGTAGGATATAGTATTCATGCTGATATTATATTTGGCTCATCATGACGAGCACTATTGCTACCTCTCAAAACAGCTACCTAGATATTTAAGCTGCTACTTTTCCTTTATAAGATAGTAAAATTATTAGCGTGATCAGCTTAAAGTACTTCTGGTGGCCAGCGATCTACTCAAATCAGTGCACTCATCGATCAAACATTGTAAGCGAATTCCTGGACAAAGTGTAAAAAATATGGAGCGGGCCATTGTGTAGCCATTCAAAGAACGGGAGGTAAAAGAGAACCTAGATCGGTTTCAGCGACTTATCAATACCTTTGAGCTGGCATTAAGTATTGAGTCTAGGTGAGAGTTTTTATCCCACATATATTGATCCTAGACCCCTGAAACTAATATTACTCTTGACCTCTAGTCACTTTTTGAGTAATATCAATAAGAGGACTCTGGGAATGCAGGACTAGTAACAAGATTGGCTAATCCTACCATTTACTTAAGATTTTCATTTTGGTGAATTATTCCTTATATGTAGGCTATCTGATCTATGATATTCCCTAAGGCTCAAAACCTACATTAAGGAGTCATGAGTGTAGGTTATTTATTTCTTTAAAGAAAGTCATAAGCGCAGGTAGCTTGTGTGGGAGTAAGGGTACAGCTGCTAATGAGTTGCATGTATAATAGATGCCAAAAGGCAAAGGTTAATATCAGATAATGAGTTTAGGAGCAGTCAAGAAGGGCTCATAAGGGATGTAAATGGTAGGCTAACCCTAGGCTACTCAAAGCTTAAGTATATATAGCTAATTACCCATTTAAGATAATCTAATTCTAGGAACAGAGACTTTGAATATTGCAAAGGTTACCTATACGGCAGTTACAGGCAATTCATAGGCTATAATGAAGTTGGATATGGAAGTGAAACATATGATATTCATTTTTTGTTTTTATTTGAAGTCCATTGGGTAGGGTTCTTTATCATACTAACAGCTGCATACAGAGCAATGGGTATACAAACTTCTAGAAATGTTATCTCCACTGGATCCCCCAAAATAGTATCAGAACATACAGGCACAGTATTATAAGGGTAGCATTTTGTGGCTACAGGAGTTTGAACACTTCCGTGTATAGCAGGATACTAGTATATGTACAGGAAACACAAGCAACTGTATTCTACAATATTATAGAATATCAGGTGCTGGAAAGACCATCGTCAGGTTGGTTTAGGCTCACCTTGACATATCATATATCAGTGTTTATTAGATTAATGAAAGTACTTATGTAGCTCTATGGTAATTGATTATCTTTTGTCCCATTATGGCGAGCAATGAGTTGTATATATCTACTGTGACTATCGAGATAAAACAAACCAAAACCTACTCAATATTATGGGTAGCATCCTAAAGCAATATTTAACTGTCACTACCAAGATTCCAGATCCAATTGTGGACATACTAGAGTCCCTCCACAAAAATGGCAAAAAAGTCATGTTTGAGGATATGACACAGATGTTGAAGTTTGTCATACCACAGACTGCTAGCCACTTTCTCTGCATCGATGCTCTGGATGAGCTAGACCCTGGGCCTCGCCTTTTTTTTTTTTTTTTTAAATACTCATTACTCCTATTCAATCCCAGTAAGGGGACTATGAGGAGCCACCCGGAAACCCGGGTGGATTCAGGACAAGGCAAGTTAATCTGCCAGGTCCGCGCGCGCAGAAAGCAGAAGACTAAATACAAGCATTGTGCGACTCAAAACTGTGTAAATCAGCTACATGCGTAAATAATACGTAACTCAAAACTGTGATAGCCAATGTGTAAAGAAAATCGTAACGCACAGGCCCCCGTGCTGTCACAAACCGGCTGTACACCAGATGACCCCGAGAGGCCTGACTGAGGCCTGCGAACGCTGTATACTCCTCCTCTCTCTCTCTCCCCTGACTCTCCCTTGCCCCCCTGACTCCTACATCCCCTTACGCGCCCCTTCCGTAGAGCCTTGTGTATAGAGAGGCGAAGAAGGCCTCCACTGCCTCCCACTCGTCCTCCTCGCCATCCTCTTTTACCCATATAGGGCGGTCGATATCCTCCCATCTCTCTATCTTCCCTAAAAAGTGTCGTTGCCGGTGATACAATGGGCAGTGGAAAACGATGTGGTGCCCGTCCTCCGTGTGATGTCCGCACTGGCAGGAGCTAGTGTCTGCCTTGCCGATGCGATGGAGCCAGTGCTTCTAGGGACCCTTGTCAGTGCGGAGCCATGTGTACGCCGATAGCGCATGCCGGTTCCACTCGCACCGCCTTACACCATACCCTGGGGCCGTTCTGGATTTGGCGCGGAGGGATTTGGAGGCCTGCCTTAAACCCCCTTCCGTCACCGTGGGCTCATCACCATTGAACTCCCCTCGAGCGGATGCGAGTGCGGCTAGCTTATCAGCCTCCTCATTGCCTTTGATGCCAATGTGCGACTGGACCCATGATATTGATGTATCGTAGTGGTTGCGGTGGTGCTCTGCGAGGAGATTCCCTATTTCGATTTCGATCCCGCTCCTGGGTGGCTTGGAGCCTTGTGAGATCTCGATGGCCGAGGAGATGGCTGAGGTTGAGTAGGAGAGGATGGCGACCATTGGTGTGTCCCTGTGTGTCTTGAGTGCTAGGGCGATTGCCTCCCTTTCCCCGTCCGCGGCTGTTGCCTCCTCTCCCAGGTATGACTGAGCGCTTATTGACAGGTTGCCCCTCCTGTCCTCCGATATCATTGCTGATGCCACATGGCCTTGCCTCCCTGTGCCGTCTGTGTAGCTTACCCGCCAGCCCTCGTCCAGTAGACTCCCTATTTTGCCTGCCCAGACACCTTTGGCGTTTGAGTAAGGGTCGGATGGTTCGTATAGGATGTCGAGCGTGAGGCTGCTTGGGTTGGAGTACTCGCAATCCCCGAAACTGAGGTTGGCGAATTCGAAAGCACTAGCTGAACGGAAGGCCCTGCTGATGATATTGCTCGCCTGGGGGGGACTAGCTGTGTTCCTTATCTGTGAGTTGCCGGTGCGTAAGGCTCGTGCTACCCAGCACTTTAGTGTGTCTTGTACCTTGACCTCCAGAGGCTCGACGTTGGCGATGTATCTGAGTTTCTCTCCTGAGCTCCCGTGGTATGCTCCACACATCTTGCGGAGCACGCGGTATTCCAGCTGTTCCATCCGGGAGAGGTTGGTGTCCTTTCCTGCCCAAAGTTCAGCCCCCCAAAGGAAAATTGGGCGAATGAGGCCTGTGTACATTGCTCTTAGAGCTCTAGGTGACATGCCCTTGTTACTGTTACCCAGGCGTAGAAGGATGTTTACCGCGGCCTCGGCTTTCTCTGTCCTGGCTGTGATGTGTTTTCTGAAGTTGAGCCTGCTGTCCACGACAATGCCGAGAGTCTTTTTTTTTTTTTTTTTTTTTTAAATACTCATTACTCCTATTCAATCCCAGTAAGGGGACCATGAGGAGCCACCCGGAAACCCGGGTGGATTCAGGACAAGGCAAGTTAATCTGCCAGGTCCGCCGCGCGCAGAAAAGCAAAGACTACCTACAAGCGTTGTGTACATTGCGTAATGCCGAGAGTCTTGATTTGTGTGTTGTTTATCCCGAAGTCAAGCCTGGTATTCTTGGACGTGTCCCACTCTAACTTGTCCTCTTTGGCGGCCTTGACCAGGACCGCATCGACCTCCTTTACCATCCGGTCATGCTCTGCCTTTCGGTACTTAGAGCTGGGCCTCGCCTTGAACTACTCAAAGCGCTTCAAACTGAATTCGGAAGTACCCAGATTTTTCTTACAGGTCGACCTCATGTAGCATCGGATGTTAGCCGCATTCTTCAAATCCCGTCGGTGGATTCGATACAAATTACCCCCAACGTTATTGATTTACGAGCATACTTGAGTCACAAAATTGAGCAGGATCAGGAAATGCACCCAGACGACATGAATGAGCAGCTCAAAGAGGAGATTCTGGATGGGGTTATAAGTAAGGCGCAAGGAATGTAAGTAGTCAAATGTCCCCTTTTGAGTCGAGGCGCCCCCCTAGTGTAATAAAGAAATCCATGTTATGATGTCTATGCCATGCATCCAGTATAGACTGCTAATTCTACTGATATAGGTTTTTGCTTCCTGCTTTGCATATCAGCATGGTGCTTGAACAGCCGACAATAGCCAAGAGACAAAAAGCACTAGCAACATTGCCCTCGCAACTTGATGATGCGTATGCACGGATGGTTGACAGAATACGAAATTCGAGTTCCTTGAGTGACCTCGGCATGCGAGTTCTCATGTGGCTACACTTAGCCAGACGACCGCTGAAAGTAGGCGAGATACAGCATGCACTGGCAGTCGAGCGTGGAGATACTGCACTAGATGAGAACGCAATTCCCGCGCAAAAGCGGTTGCTAGACTGCTGCCTTGGACTGGTTCTGGTAGATGAGGAAACATCGACAATCCGGCTCGCGCATTATACATTGGAGGAATACTTCCGGAAGCATGGCAGCACCGTTTTCCCTCATGGCCACAGAACCGCAGCCGAAATCTGCTTAACCTACCTTAATTTCAGGGAACTAAATGTCAAGTCTGAAACCAATCGAGATATAAAGAAAAAATTAAAGAAGTTTCTATTCTTGGAGTATGCCTCTTGTAATTGGGGGCACTATATGGCACTGACCCAAGATCGCAGTAGTGGGGATGTTGAAGGGATTGCAGTACTTGCAATGAAATTACTCTTGAGCAAGGGCGAGCGGTTGCCCCATATTGCTCTCCGGGTACTATATTTTTACATGTGGTGGCCCTCGGGGTTGGAATACAACTTTGAAGACCGAGACAGACCAAAATTCTTTGGTGTCCATGCAGCAGCGCACTTTGGTTTGTTGACCTACATGTCTGTCTTGGGCAATGACCAAGGTTGGAATCTACAAGATTTAAGGGGCAGAAGCCCACTCTCATTCGCAGCATCGGCCGGGCATTTGGCTGTTGTGCGGCTGCTTGTTGAGCGGGCGGATGTGAATGTAAACTACAAGGATTGGGATGGCAGGACACCACTCTCATGGGCCGCAGAAGAAGGGCATGAGGCTGTTGTGCGGCTGCTTGTTGAGCGGGCGGATGTGGATGCGGACTCAAAGGATAAGAATAACAGGACACCACTATCGTGGGCTGCAGAACACGAACATGAGGCTGTTGTGCGGCTGCTTGTTGAGCGGGAGGATGTGGATGCGGACTCAAAGAGTTGGTATGACAGGACACCACTCTCACGGGCCGCAGAAAAAGGGCATGAGGCTATTGTGCGGTTGCTTGTTGAGCGGGCGGATGTGAATGTAAACTTCAAGGATTGGGGTGGCAGGACACCACTCTCATGGGCCGCGGCAAATGGACATGAGGCTATTGTTCGGCTTCTTGTTCAGCGGGCGGATGTGGATGCGAACTCAAAGGATTGGTATGGCAGGACACCACTGTCATATGCAGCATCAGGAGGGCATGAGGCTACCTATTGTGCGGCTGCTTGTTGAGCGAGCGGATGTGGATGCAAATTCAGAAAATAGGGATGGCAGGACACCACTATTATTGGCCGCGCAACAAGGGCATGAGGCTATTGTGCGGCTGCTTGTTGAGCGGGCGGATGTGGATGCGGACTCAAAGGATGGGGATGACAGGACACCACTCTCACTGGCCGCAGAAAAAGGGCATGAGGCTGTTGTGCGGCTGCTTGTTGAGCGGGCGGATGTGGATGCGGACTCAAAGAATACGTACGGCACGACGCCACTATCATATGCAGCATCAAGAGGGCATGAGGCTGTTGTGCGGCTGCTTGTTGAGCGAGCGGATGTGGATGTAAATCCAAAAAATAAGGATGGCAGGACACCACTCTCATGGGCCGCAGAAGGAGGGCATGAGGCTATTGTGCGGCTGCTGGTTGAGCGGGCGGATGTGAATGTAAACTTCAAGGATTGGGGTGGCAGGACACCACTCTCATGGGCCGCGGCAAATGGACATGAGGCTATTGTTCGGCTTCTTGTTCAGCGGGCGGATGTGGATGCGAACTCAAAGGATTGGTATGGCAGGACACCACTGTCATATGCAGCATCAGGAGGGCATGAGGCTACCTATTGTGCGGCTGCTTGTTGAGCGAGCGGATGTGGATGCAAATTCAGAAAATAGGGATGGCAGGACACCACTATTATTGGCCGCGCAACAAGGGCATGAGGCTATTGTGCGGCTGCTTGTTGAGCGGGCGGATGTGGATGCAAATTCAAAAAATCAGGACGGCAGGACACCACTTTCATGGTCCGCAGGAGAAGGGCATGAGGCTGTTGTGCGGTTGCTTGCTGAGCGACTTGATGTAGATATGAGATCCATGCATAATGATGGCCAAACGGCGTTAACATGAGCGGCACGGCCTGGGTACGGAAGCAGCACAGGTACATCGAGGATCAAGGGCACTTTGGTTTTAATTTTGCTTTTTATCATTCCGTATCTAACTACTCATGCGTCATCTAATTCGATTAAGGTCTAGGAAGCCGTGTTGAGTGGGGTGTTTTTCTGTTTCTCCTTTCACTTTTCTTTCCTTCCATTGTGTACTTATTAGTAAAGTGGGGCAGGGCGGGTATCCCCATATACTTTTCTTTTTATTTAACATTTATATAATCAAACTATGATGTTCCTCCTCCAATATGTTGGTGAACTTTCTCCCCTATATCCACAATAACGTTGTTCGCACCCCACCCGTTTTCTACCAACACCATCCATTTTTGAATTATATTGTCAAAGATCAGCCATACAACCAATCCACCATAAAATATAAAAATCATTTTCAAGGAAGCTAGTTCTCTAGCAATATTATTGTCTCAAACCAAATTATTTCATTATTATAAAGTTGGGGGTATACTTGTCATGTACCCTTTTCCGTACGTACGTACATGTACATACATACAAAATTTGTATGAGAACGTAGAAATCTGTACAAGTGAAAATTCTGTGCTGTGGTTTTTTGATATTTCTATTGGTAAACATACAAGTATTCAGAAAAAAATACTTTATATATGGGGAGTGAGTTTTTTGATAGATTTAGTTCTCTGTAGTGGTCTTACGTAGCGAGCACAGCTAAGGCGGAGTTTTTATTGTCATTTCCTAAAAGAGGGCGATCTCTTGCGCCTCTTAGGGGGTTTTTTTTTTTTTTTTTTTTGAAGTCTGTACGTCTATGGAGCCTTAGGCTATGAGACGGCCCCGTTACCGCATCTTTAGAAGACTTGGTCTGCCTCCACACTTGCCCACGGAACAACAGGCCACCCTAACCCCCTATCCACCACTACCAAGACCATTTGGGACTAGCCAAGACTTAACTCCGTAGAGTGTCGGTGACTAAGCCAACAGGGGGAAACCTCTGAGGACAAACCCCTGTTCCTTGGCTGTTAGAAAACCTTTTGGTAGGGGCAGGATTCGAACCTACGCATACAAGAGCATGCACCAAGATGACATCCAACTACGCCATCCACCCCACCGCCTCTTAGGGGGTGTTTTGCCGTTGATATGATGGCCTAGAACTATATAGCAAAAACACAAAAAAAAAAGAGTTTAGACTCCTCCTAGGGAAACAACGTTGCTGAAAGTTTTTTATTTTATTTTATTTTTTGTACTTTTTATTAAATCATATTTTTATTTTTAATTTTGCGGGCTAGTGTTAGGTTGATATTGGTAATCTCTCAGGTCGATACATTTTGCATTACCCTGATATCCCTGGCATGTTTAGTACCTAAGGTTTTATGGGACATGGTAGTATGTATGTATATATTATATAATATAGCCGCCCTAGATATATATAATAAAACCTCTGACGTCTCCCTTCACCACCTACACCCAACTACCTCCTCCAATTCACAGCCATCCACCCTACCCCTGTCCCTCCTCCTACCACCCCTTCCCCTCCCACCTCCTACACATCATTGCCCCCAGCAACTCCGCAACCCCGTCATACTCAGCATCGGATTCACTCTGGTCGCCCCCAGCAACACACTTGTATCCACAAACATTCCCTCCACCCCATACACTCTCTCCTCCGAATCCACGACCCCTCCACCCTCCATATCTTCCCATCAGGGCAGATTCCCACGAGTCCCCGTTTTCCCAGCTGACGCCGCACATCCGGTTTGACCCCATTTGGTATGCGGAGCCAGGGGGGAGGTTGTCGGCTTTGCTGGCGAGGGCGCGGAGGGATTTTTGCCATACTCGGAAGGCGGGGGTGGAGGTGTTGATGCCAATCTTTGGCGTCGGTGTGGTGGTGGTGGTGGTGGTGGTGGTGGTGGTGGTGGTGTTGGGCTCTCCCTTGGGGTGGAGATACGGTGGTAATCCGCGGATACTTGGTACGATCTCGCTTGCACCGGCGGTGAGGGGTACTTGCCCCGCAACGAATAGTCCTTCTATGGGCGAGTCGCGATCGAAAGGGTGGCAGGTGTAGCTGAATATGGGCTCGCCGGTGGTAGTGTCCAGTGCGACTCTTCCCCCGGTATTCTACCTCTCTCTCACACTACCATCACCATCACCATCACCACCACCCCATCGCGCATCACTTGCAAGGGAGAATATCCCATCAATATTCTCATACCTCGCCAAGTAGTTCTTGAACTTCTCCCCACCGAGCCACGGGAGCTGCACGAGCCCAACAAGCGGGAACATGTACCCTGCCTCCATGCACGAGCCGTACGAATTGAATGGTGCTGGGGAGAGGTTTGCGGTTTCAGTGATGAGATTACGGGGCGGACGTGCGGGTGGATGGGGGCGTGGGGGTGCGTGGGGGGGAAGAAGCCAAAGAGAAAGGTTGCTGGCAGGCGCGTGCCGAAGTGAGGTTTGGTGTGTTGCGAGCGGAGGAGGAGCGCGGGGAAATAGAGCGAGCCGGAGGAGATG
The DNA here is from genome assembly GCA_003788615.2 of Terfezia boudieri ATCC MYA-4762. Classification (NCBI taxonomy): domain Eukaryota; kingdom Fungi; phylum Ascomycota; class Pezizomycetes; order Pezizales; family Pezizaceae; genus Terfezia; species Terfezia boudieri. The sequence goes on from ML121540.1 coordinate 1,114,114, forward strand.
AATGACCTAGGAGATGGATGTTAGAGGGGAGAAAAGTTGCGATTTAGGGCAAAACCTTCTTGCCTATGCCTCTGCCTATGCCCCCCGGCGTTTCCTCAATCTTGTATCCCAGGGCTCCTGTTTTCATGGTACCGCGGCGAGTCCGCGTCAGGGTCCGTTTATACCAGTGTAATTTGTGGGGTCTAGGCGTAGCAGTACCGGATAAGCCCGAAAATGTGGTGATAGGTAGTGAGGTTGGAGGATAAAGGTGCGTGACGCGTGGAGAGGGATAGGTGGGGCAAGGGTGTCCAGTATGAGGGCGCCGACGCGGCTGCTGCGGGGATTCAAATTTGCTCGTCTATCAGAGATGAGAATTCATATTTAAATTGAAAGATAACCAGTTGCAGTTCCGTTTTTGTTTTTGTTTTGTTGGGGAGAAAGAACGTACCAAAGTAAATCCATTAACCCGACAACAGCCTTCCACTGCGCGCTGTTGAGATTCCTCTCCATGCTCCCCGCTGCGGCCATGAACCCCTCAGGCTCTCTGGCGGGGGGGTCTGCGCGAAGTCGAGGATGCGAGCCCATTCTGCGTCGCTCTTGTGGGGGGAGGTCCTTGAAGCGGGGGTAAGCGCGGGGATGAACGAAGAAGATGCCGGTGGTCTACATAAGTATGTATGCTAAGCGGGAAAGATAACCCAAAATAAGAACAAAGAGAGGGTTTGGACCCCTCCCCTGCACGCTAGATTTCTGTAACGTACTTTAAGCCCTGTAAGCAAAAAAATGCGAAAAAAAGAGGTTTTGGGACTTTGTGGATATCGCTTGTCCTATCTCCCCGTAGTAGTCATCAACACGCAACGACATAACAAGGCGAGCTCAGATAACTTGCTCATGTTGGCAGCGAACCCGACAGCGCGCTACATCGATGCACTTACAATGGACTTATCTGATGCGATGATGGTGACGTCGATGACGATACACCACAATATCGAGCTCCTATCGAAGAGCTGGTCACTACCATCACTTCCGTCAGTTTTATGACACTATATTGCATTAGTGACGGTAGATATACACAGAGTATAAAGAGTTTTTAGATACCAAGATAAGAGGCTAACTCTCTTAAAGATGTTTGTTATTATTAAAGATCGGGCCAAGAAATGTAGTACTGGATATCGCTTTCGTCTGGGTATCTTTTAATCCTTGCCATCCTTAAGCACGCATTACTGTGGTTACCGTACAAGCTATTCTACAGGGGTCCAATACTGGGGCCCAGAAGCCGAGGTGCAAAAATAAAAAATAAAAAATGCCAAATTTACCTCTGAACTCATAGGTCCTTTGTGTAGATGAACAATACAAGTGACTAGACAAAGCAGGAATGAATTTCAATGGATCGATGTCTACCTTAATGGGTTTCTGGGTTTGAGGGAACAGCGGTCGCCGTTGTTATAGATCCCCAGAGTTCTCATGTTTATCAGGTCCTCAGGAGGAAATTTCAGAGCTTTTTGGGATTGATGTTTGGCTACTGATGTGTTTATTGGTGAAGGTCGATAGCCCATGGCACACAAGACTCTATCCAATTTGGGTGATGACGGATTTCTTAGTATTTTTCCAGTTCCATTTTTGCAATCCGGGTGAAGGGGGATGGAACTTGTAATATTAGGGTGCAACAGGATCCTCAGTCTCTCCGCGGACTCCAAATCCCGTATAGTCCATCTTTGCTTTTTTTTTTTTTTTTTTTTGGAGTCTGTACGTCTGTGAAGCCTAAGGCTATGAGACGGTCTCGTTCCCTCATCTTAAAAGACTCGGTACGCCCACGAGACGACGGGCTGCATAAACGCCCTGCCTCCCGAACCAAGGAAAACAAACCGAAAGACCCCCCCCCTCCGCCACGCCCGCTGTCCGGCCTCTCCACAAAAATTAAAACTGAACCTCCCCCCCGCCTCCCCCGCCATGCCGCCCCGTGCCGCCCCCCCCTCCTGATGAGCCAGTCCATCTTTGCTAACACAGACTGTAAGGCGCAAGGGAGAACTTTCAATAAGGTTGGTTGCAATAGATTTCGAAGCTCCTATTCCAGCAGGTTCGTGGATTGGGTTTCTACAGTTCTCGTTGACTAAGGATACAATGTGTGCAGAAGGTCATCATAGCTGTAAAGATCAACCGTAATCGAAATACAGCTGATTGGCACAAAGTCTCGTACCTTCTCCCAGGGCCTAAATGCTGCATATTAGAGAATTGTTGGAGTAAGACATACATTAGAACTTTATACAGGGAACGAAGCTATTGGTCACCAAGCTGTTTCCATAGTTTTATTAGTCCTATACCGAAGGTACGGATAACCAGGTTAAATAACCATATTATGTAGCCATACCAATGTATGTATGTACTAAATTCAAAGAAGCGGTCTCTTGTTATACTCCGAATCACTAGGACACTCCAAATAATCCTGTACTTATACTAAGGCAGTGCCGTTTGAATCTAGGGGGTACATTTGAAGGCACGGCAATTCTGGAAACGGCGTAAAGTTACTTACTTCATACTCTATAATGCTTTATGAGTAAATTGTGCTTCCCATCCACTTGAAGTTACTCAAACAACTTTATTATGTGTGGACACAATTCCACCTTTTTGCCTCCTCCCAAAATATGGTCTACCCACCCTAGTTTGATTCCATTTTAAAGCTATCTTATACTTCACACAATTATTATATTCTTCTCCTACTAGTCTGCCGAATTGGAAAGGATAATTTAGTGTAGTAGTTTGAGTATAAGATCATAATAAATATAATAGCATAAATGTCAAATTCAATTTAGAATAATAGCTATGTATTTTATATGTATTATCTTCTAAAGAAGTCCCATATTTTAAGAAAAGCAGAAACATAATATAAATAAGAAACTTCACTATAGAATTATACTCAGACCAATTAATCTTTGATAGAGTGAGGTAAAATAGTGCATCTAGGAATAATATTCATAAAATAATCATCCTTAAATTGCCCCAAAGTATAGATAGAAGAAAGTGGCTAATATACTACTATCTCAGCCAGTTATGTACCTAGTTACTCTAACCCACATCAAAGTTCTAGGATCTAAATACTCGGAGACTCTATGGCTTCTATAGCATGTACTGAGCTCAGGGTAACAGAGTACAACCAGTTGGGAGGTAAGCACTCAGCCATTTTTATTCCGATATTAACTTAGACCTGTTCCACAGATACTGCAGTATTATTCCACAACTTGCTGTTGAATCAGAGCAGTGACAGGCTATAAGATACTACCTATTCAGGTGGTCCCGGAATGGTCAACTGCTGGCACCAAATAGGCCGAAAATAAAGCCCGATTAGCCAGTCTCATATCAACTACATATAGTAGTACGGAACATGGTTGCGCAAAAGTTTTGTTGGCAAAAAAGCCACTTATCTATAGGTCAGGATCGCCAGGTATCCCCTCCAAGCAGCAGCCCTGAAAGCCCTTTCCTTCAATCAAGTAATTTAGCTTCAAAGCGGAATTAACTCCTTCTGCATACTTGGTACAATACACAAGAGTCTAAATTGGCCACTACAGTAAGATTGACGCTTTACAAAGGGAGGACAGCGGAGCAAGTATACAGGGACCTGGAGTAGTGCAGGACATTGTTGCGGGCTAGAGCGTAATGAGAGTTTGCTGACAGGGGATTTTGTAACTAGAAAGGCAGAGACTGGCCCAGGTCCCGACAGCATCTTCTAAAAAACCAGGGATACGCTCTCTCGCCATGCACTTGATTGCTCGAACGCGAGTTTCAAGTTACCAAAAAAAAAAAAAAAAAAAAAAAAAAAAAAAGGAGGGGGGGGGGGGGGGGGGGGGGGGGGGGGTTTCATGTTAGTTCAGGGTAATGCCCAATAGAAAGCGCATAATGCAATTTTACTTCAATTATGGGAATACTTGCGGCATAATACTAGAATAATTGCACAAGTAAATCAAGTGGTTACTTGCCTCTTCCGAGATATTGCGCAAGTTAATCCCATACCTTGAGAAATTGTCCAATATCGTTTGCAAGCTTTTCCACAAACATCTGTTTCTTAGGTGGTTGAGGGCATGTAAGGACCCCTGGAGGCTGCTGTCACCCGTCGTCCCGGGACCAAGGTTCATGCATTAATGGACTGCCTTGGCCACGCAAAACTACCCGCACAGGATACTGAAAATGTAAGTTCTAGGTCTCGCAATCAGTCCAGGAACAAGCACATTTACATTGATAAACCCAAACTGAGACTGTTGCGAGTGGACAGCCAGATAAATGTTTTCGTTTAAATATGGAACTGGGTGGATGCATGGTATTGTAAATTGAAGGAAATTTGCCTTACTTTCATGCTCGACTGGCTCAAGGATGTCCTATGTTTTTTTTGGGGGGTGCTTTGCAAGACCCTACTTTACGCCCTTCGCTTCCCTGAAAGGGCAACGGTTTGGTGCAATAGGTTCTACTGTCGGTGACTATAGACATGTGCATACCAGTGCATGTCGGACAAAAAGCTACATCTAAATCAGATTACTATTGTCTTTCTGCTCTGCAGTATCACGAAATCTTAAAAACTTTAGGCTAATACTAGAAATACATTGAATATATTCCTATTACTCTTTCTGGCATGGCGCGGGGCAGGTTTAGCTGCTCCGGGGGTGATTTCGTCTGCGTTAGAGAATACAAAAGTTGTGCGCCGGAAACAGGGAACAGGGAACAGGAGCAGCGGAGAAACTAGCGTAGTAATGAATTTGAAGTAGTTCCACATATCGAATAACGCAAGTGAGAGCAATACGTGTGGGCACGAGAATAATGATATATATTTGAGAGTTGAAACCAAATTCATCCAATAACCCAGTCCACACTTATGACTACGTATACAAATCTCCCAATCGGACAACATTCGATTAAACAGCCTCAGCGATTCAATCGACAGCAGTCCAATCTAGCCCCCAAAAATAGATTACTTATATATAGCATCCCTAACATATATGCACCCCCCAGAAGTTCGGGCTCCAGAATTATTTTTGGTTTGAAACGCAATTCCCAAAATATTGCCTAGTGACTTCATTGCTGCAGAAACACAGTATAGAACAATCTGATGTACGCCGACACTGTTCTCCACATATTTTTCGCACTCGTCGATTCGTGATGGGGTTCCTTTCTTGAACTAACGGTATCGATACAATATCAGCCACAGCTCCGGATCCCCGCACTGTACAGAGTTTGTAATATATGACTTGACACTTCGCTTTACATACCTGGAGTAAACCCAGTTCCATCAATAGCTGCGGGGGCAGCGTTAGGAATCGCAACGGCAGTGACGACGTAGAGCATGCCCAACATGCTAAAGAAGATCATGTAGATGGGCATGGTGGAGGGGAAGACGGTAAACTTCATGTTGTCGATAATGTCGGGAGAGGGTTGAACGTTCGTTGGGGTAGCTAGAGCTGGTGATTGTGATTATACGTGGAGTGTAGGTGCTGGATTTCCGGTCTGGTGAGAAAAGACTCAGGCTACGAGAGAGCGAGGTCCCTATTTATACAGTATACCTTAGAGTATCTGTAGCATCTGAAGAGACTGAAACCATACCTAAGCTAGGTATTCTTTACACTTTCTCGAATTCATGTTTCGCCAAAATCAATTCGTAATATAGTTCGCACACTGTTCGCATTATTAAGTGTAACATATGTCGGGAGTTTCGTGAACCGTTAAGACCGACCGTCAACAGGGTTTCCAATTAGGCAATGCTACGCCGGGTCGCTGAGCAAGGATGAGAGACAGGCCTCTATGGGAACGGCCCCATAAAAACGTTCTAGAAGCAAGGTATACGTAACGGGGCAGTAGGGGGAGTAAGTAGGGAACGTATTTCTGTTTTTACACTGCCGTTTCTCGCTTATCTTGCTTCCTTTCTCTCTTTCTGTTAAGTCTCATTTGGCAGAAGGGCGCTCCACCACGTAGCATAATAAATCACGAGCACAACCTAGAGGGATTAGAACCGCTAGCACCCGGGGCAAGTCGAGGACTTTCATCATGCATATATGTGTATGTGCATATACTGGTAATTTCCTCTTCTGTTACTATGATATTCAGTTTCCCACTCCAAATTCCGTGTCATAGAATGAAGTTGGCTATATTACAGAAAGAGGGACGTGGAGTTCCGCCGGTGAAAATAAAAGTGTCTCAATAATCAGATAACATTGGCATAGACATGCAGGATTGGGAAATTCATATTAATGAACGTAGAGAATTAGAACACACCTCGGCTATGAGACTTAATGCCTGGCCCCATGATACTTCTAATGCCATACTTAACAAAGGCTCAGATCAGCCTCAATCATACTATCTCCTTGAGCTCAACATTAACACTGGTTCCAGTACCTCACGAAATTTGGAGCTTGAATCGCCTATATTCTATAGCACTTGTTTGAAATTACTGTCTTTTGTTCTGCCTACTTGTAAAAACAGTAAAGTCGGTGAGATCAAAAGAGGCAGCTGTGCGATATATGTATGAGTACAATCATTCCCTACATGGTTTATTATGCCAACCTACGCTCAATATATGCACGCTAAGTGGCATCCTGCTTAAATCCAAAACTATCATAATCTTCGAAATCATAATTCACTCTGCAACCGAACACCCAATTCTAGCATTCCCATCGTCCTTTCCTGCCTCCCTCATTCCCGCCTTTTCCACTAGCCTCATCCTCCCTCCCCCTGTATCTCCATGTATCCTCAATAGCCTGTCAATCTTCAACCTATAAACCTTCTCCATGTACTCTACCTCTCCAAAAACTAATTACTTCCGATCCCCTGATTTTCAACCTATTCCGTTCCTCCTCCTACCCCTACAACGCCTTTCTTGTGACTCATCCTTAACCCTTCCTCAACCGTCTCCTATGGCATCAATAACCTCGAGTACATTTTTAAATACAACCTTCTTCCCAACAGCCAATAAACTTCACCACGATATTCGCATACTTCCAGCCTTTTCCTCACTTGCATTTCTAGTATGGATACCAGCACTTAGGAGTAGGTAGGTTAGGGACAAGATATTGGAATACGAGGAGCCACAATAGTCGCCCAATTCCCATTGGTACATTGCCTATTATAGTAATAATATACATAGAATTAAATAATACATATATGTAAGTTGAACAACAACGCGCATAACGGAAAGTCCCAGATTTGGGAAGAAATGGGTCCGAGGGTTACACACGCGCTAGCAGCTATTTCCAGCAGCTACTGCCGACAGGTCACTGAGATACCGAGAGCAAGCAAAGGGGTGAACAGTTGGATGTGATCTATGGAGATAGATCCATCTCTGGATATACAGCCTGCGATATATACAATATTCGCCCTTTCCCTAGCTGGACATTCAACCCGCCATATATGCAATATTCGCACCTTCCCGGGCTGGATGTTCAGCGTGTGATATATCCAATATTCGCCCCTTCCCTAGCTATATGTTCAACCCGCTATATATATCATCCCGGTCGTGCAACCAGCTAGCTAGAGGGCCACTTTACTTCATCTCCACCACACCTGCGTTTACCCTTAACTCGCCAATACGGAAGTTGCTGTTTTTCTTATTCTACGTTTACTTTCTTCTATTACAGTACAGCCAGCTCACGCCTATATCCAACGTACATATGCGGGGAGGAGTACATATACAGAAAGAATAGGAGTAAATTGCTAAAAAAAGGGGGGTGGCCAAAGCAACGGTGGCCAAATTGGAATATGAGCATGCCCTGAATGTGCCAATATAAGCACCCCGAGTGAGTACTCCGGATGGTCCCAGATGAGCATACCCTGGATGAGCCGGTGTGAGCATGCTACTTAAATAATTTGAAGTGTCTAGGCACTCCCCACTCGCTCTCTATCATAATTTCATGAGAAGGGTGAATAAATATGGGATGCAACGAGGAGCCTATATGAGGCTTCTCCATATCAAATCCCCGGCACCGAATGCTAGCATTTGGTGGTTGAGCGCCTGCACGATTCAGCAATCAGTCCAAATATACCAATACTCTTGGGGCATTCCAGATTTCACTTATATCAATCCCCGCACAATCATTGTGCAATAAACAATCTTGATATTTCCGAATTCCAAACTTCCTAATGATCACAAACGCCGAGTTTCATGCTCGCCAACCTCAGCAGATCTCACTCTATTAGACATGCATGGTCTAGTCCCACCCTCCTACAACTACTGATAAGTCCACTTCAGGGATAGCAGTTCATAGGTCTAAGGGATTAGGGGGCAAGTAGCTGACAGTCGCAGCATAGGATAGCCGGTCGAGTGGCAATTTTCTTTAATACTCTGTACTCGTATGCAGTGTGGTTTCTACTAGTGGTCGATGGATCTTGTTTATGCTGGCGAGTGGGTAGGTTGAATAGGTATGAGAATGGGATACTGGGCTATATGATGTCGTGGGCAGCATAGGAATTTGATGGATATGAGATGGTTATGATGTGTTATTGGTTGTGCTTTTGTATTCTAATAATATAATTAATGCCCCATTGGTCAATCGGCCAGAACAGCTATTATAACCTAATATTGTAGATTTTGTCGTTTCTACCTCCTATTTCAGTTATAGCACTTTTCTGGCTTCTTTCAGAAAGATAAATACAACTCTACTGTACACTAGTGATCTCACTAATAGTACTATATACTCAGGAACAAGAGCAAACTCGGGCCTGTCTGGCAGCGGAAAAGAACCTAGAGCTACAAGACGTGGGAGAGAATTCTCTAATTTAATTTTCTAAGTGTGAATTCAGGAAAAAAAAAAAATCTTTGTAATGATTTTTGGACATGAGGAACGGTAGGTAGGGCATGAGACTGCGCCAGTTCAGGTATTTCTAGTCATACAGAATTGTTTATGAGTAGAAATAAACCAAAGGTCCCCCGATACATTGAGTAGTTCTAGCAGCTCTGCTTCAGCTAATAAGTATTTGTTATTCTATATCATTTCAAAAACACTAAGTGACTTTGTGTATTTTAGAATTACCAATAATATCCTTTCGAAATTTTGGACATTAAAAAAATACTCTCACATTACTCATGTGCGGTGAGGTGAGGTGAGATTGTATATTAAAGCTGTATATTGTCAGAGAATTTGACTAGTAGTTATACCACGTCTGCGCGCGAGTTTAAACATATGACTCACCATTTTTTGTGTTTTTCTAAATACTCAGTACTCCTGTTCGATCCCTGTAAGGGGACCATCGGGTGGATTCCGGATGAGACAAGTTAATCTCTCAAGTCCGGCGCCTATATATCGCGGTATGTAACAAACTCAAATGCCGAGAAGCAAAGGCATAATCGAGCAAAGAAGAACATCGGAAGAACATCAAGAGCCAATTGGCCGAACATAATTGGACGGAGGTAGAGAGAATCAAGAGACACGGAACCCCTGTACTGTCATTAACCAGCCGAGTGCCAGAGGACCCCGGGGGGCTTGTCTGTGGCCCGTGCCTAAAAGGAAAAGCCCAAAACCAAACAAAAACCGAGTTCAAACGGCAGTCAAAAATCAACATCGAATAATATCTCAACATGATGACCCACGTACAGGTGCTTGCAGAGTCCAGCAATGCTCCAAACCTTCCCATGAACTGTTCTCAACAACCTTCTTGAGAGTGCCGATGTCAATCCTACAGACCATTCTATTGTCAGCCAAACACACATAGATACAGGCCAACTGGGATTGGAAGAAAAAAAAAAATCTACCGGATTGCGGTTCGCTGCTAATGCAAAAAAATAAGGCGTTGTGTACTGCACAATGTGGTCATACTTCCTCAATGTATCATTCATGTACTGGTGGTGAGATGGGGAAGAAAGGCACGGGTAAACTACGTCCACTGCCGCACAGGGAAGCGTACTTGTCCTTCAATCCTGGCGGGCAAAGCTGGATGATACAGTTGATCCAACATGCCGTACGTGTGGTTGGTACGTGGAGACAGGCAGGCATGTTAGAAAAGAATTATGCTTTATGCTTTATGCTTTGTTGAAATATGCTTTGTTGAGTTCATATGCTTTTACACGAGGTTACTTACGTCGCATCAATTGCTATTGCTTCTGACGAAGTTTCTCTTGTTACAGTGGTTATATAAACCACTCAAAAGTCCTGTCTGTATTTGATAGATCAGAACAATTCAGTCCAAGCCAATACATCCAAGCCAATACATCCAAGCCAATACATCCTTCCGTTGCGCTGCATATTACAATCCAGTCAAATCCAACCGTCCTTCCGCTCGTTCTTCCTGTAGATTTCCAACAGGTTATGAGCCCGATTAGCACTTGGCCGGCAAGCTCTCCAATATCGCAAGCACTCAAGCTCTTTACTCCGGCAGCTCTCTACAAACTCCGTCCAGCTCTTTCGCTACAACTCCAACATCCTATTCTTCAATATGGCAAATCCATCGCCGTCCGATGTATACGTTACCATAGTGGGGACTATTCCGCGCCTCACACATGGAAAATTTGCTACCTGGTCGAATGCAATTAAATATGTTCTTACTGGAATGAACTGCTGGGACATTGTTAGAGGTACCGAGAAACCTCCGGAAATTCCAGAAGATGGCTACGAATCAGACGAAGACGAAATGACTTTGTTCCGCACCTCCGTATTGTATAAAATAATAGAATCGGTTTCCAATTTGCCTTCATATATTGCTTGCGCAGAGTGCACATACATGTATATATGCCATTCCGGAATGGACTGAATTCCGCAACGTACCAGAGCACATACAGTATATTAATATCCTGGCTAATAACACCTGCAAGCGCTTGTGGAAGTTCAAACATTGAATAGTTGCATTTTAAGATTGGGTTTGTCGCAGTAGTGGCAATAATAGGCACTACTATGGAGACGACCGCAGGCGGCAATCCTCCACTGGGTCACTAGGTGGCAATGAAGGAGGGGCTAGTGCAAGCCAGACTAGGTGGCAATAAAATCGGAAGTTAGTTCTTGATATACGCCAAAATAGAACACCTACTTGGCAACGTAATTTATATACGTACACAAACAAAATAGCCTGCAATTAGGATATCAAAACAATTCAACTAGAACTCATACTAAACCTCTTGTTGCGCTCGTTGAGCCTATAAGTCTTTTGTTCCGAGCATATTAACCTCTTGTTCCGCTCGTTGAGCTAATAAACCTCTTGTGAGTATTATTCCATTCGTGGCTGTGGATTGGGGGCGTATGGCGCAGAGGGGAAAGGCGGTACTCACAATGGCTGTGCGTATGGATAGGCAAAAGCTAGTTCCATTGAGAAGATCATCGATGAGATTATCATTGACCCACCCTCCGAGAGGTCGAAGCACAAGGCATGTTTGGCCGCGGAGTTAGGGGCGATTTCTAGATGAAGGATGGAGAGTCTGCTTCACCGACGACACCGTGTCCGAGTGGATGGTCACCGGCGCAACTTATAGCACAGACAGAAAGGGGGTTCCGAAACCATATACGGCGGCGGGCGGCGAGCTCCAGCTATACAACTAGTTCTCAGCACGGAGGACTCGGAAATGGTCGCCATCCTGTCGGATTCACAGGCGGCGATCCAGGGAATATCGAACATGAGCAAAGGGCCCCCCCCCGATCGGGTATCGAAGCGGAAATAAAGAATACGCTGGTACAAACGCTGATACAAGGGATGTCAAGATCGCTTGGGTATGGGGCACACTGGCATCGAAGGTAGCAAAGATACCAGTAATATATCTTGTTAAACAGTGGAAGTGGTACTAGAGGCAGCGCGGATGCAGAGCAGAACTGTAGCAATGTGTCTACTATAGCGGATGGTAATACGCAGAGTGGACAGAAGCGCAGTACACTAGGCAGTACCTAGTGAACGATGCGGATAAAAACTTGCTTGTTATTATAACTAATTACGAGCGGAGCGGGATGTCTTTATATACATGGCTGCGTACCGACCGAGGTCCTCAAAGAAGCTGGCTACATCAGGTTGGCAACACGAACGACACCGTGTGCGGATGTGATCACCCGATAGAAAATGTACAGCACCTAACATTCGAATGCCCACCGTTCGGATGGGAAAGAGCCCTCCTCCCTCCTCTTGGGGGATAAGAGCACATGGCTGGATCTAGATAGACCAGATTGGAGAATGGAGGGAGAGGAGTGTTATGAGGCCACGGAGGCGTTTTTCAGCTACCTGTACAGGGAGCTCGCTCGATGGTAGGATATTCTTGGTGTGCTATTGCGCTTATATTTCCCTAACGGGACCGTATGTGATTACTGAATATTTAAAAAAAAAAAAAAAAAATAATGAAATTGTCCTTCCTCTACTTCCATGGGGTACGTCTCCCTCGAGTTTATTTCCATACAGTACATTTATTTTGTTTGGCATCACGATAGTGCCAACCAGACTAGCATCTCGAGTATTTGTTATATGTTTGCGGTACATAGGCGCCTAGTCTCATGCCAATAGGCGCCTGAATCCATCCGGGTTCCGACTGCTTATGACTAATGAGTATTTTTAAAACAAAAAATTTACGTCATGTGATTTGCGTTTCTACAGCAATAGTTATTCTGCTCGATATAAGAATACATAAGTACCCCGTGTGGAGGGTGTTGTGCCAACCAGACTAAAGTACCCCCACCCACCCATCCTCATCTTGTTATAGCGAGAGTATATTGTACATGGAGAAACTACCTACGGAATTCTATTGAACCCCATCAAAGACGGTGGTTCAGGTTGTTTGGACACCAAATTGGATGGACCCACATTCCACGCACCGTATCCGCATTCAACCAGACTAATCCGCATGGAAATACAATTCACATAGATACTTGGTGTTCCGAGGGGTTGTGCAACCAGACTAGATACTTGGTACCTAGATGCAACAGTGGAGGGCATTGGTGAAGCAGAGACCCCTCGGCCAATAAGCGGGGGCTTATCTGGCACGGCCTCCTACAACAATCGCGGTGGTCACCAGCCTTGGCATCTGGTGCCGGTCAACAATCACGCCCTACACAGCCCCACACAGCTCCAGGCCCTGCAGCCAATCACAGCCCTGCCCGCCTTTAGTCCTGCTCATATTCTACTTCTGTTACACAGCCATAGCCGTGTTCCTTTTGATCAATAGACTGACTCAAGCCAACTCGTCCCTTACTTATCACCTACACCTACACCTACTCCTACTCAACTGTCCCCTACACATCTTTCTGAGCCTACGAGTCCTCGATTCACCGCCACACTGATCTATACACCCATTTCAGCTATTACCTGCAAACCAACCTACCAACACAAAACACAATGAATTCCTTCAGAAACATCTTTGCCAGACTCGACTTCATGGGATGTCTCCGCCTTGGGGTACCTTTTCTAGCCTCCAGGGCCACCCAACAGCAGGACGACAACGTCAACCAATCAAGTATGGATGAAAGAGTAGAGGCACCAATGGAGAATGAATCCGGGTGCAGTATTACAGAGGCTAGGGATGAGGCATTAAAGGAGGATATCAATGGGGATCAAGCCAGGATAAGGGATTATCAGAGGTTGAACAAAGATGCAGGTATCTAGCCCTTGTGGTCCATTCCTTCATTTGATCAACGATTCACATCCATTTACAGTTGCCTCGAAAGCCAATAATGACGAACCAATGGAGGAGCACCCGGTGGTTCAAGAAGAAAGGCGGAACAAGCAGGTCCTCGATGATCTCGCTGACTTATTCGGTAACTGGAAGCCAGAAGGTTGTGCTCAGGGTCAGAAACGTGCACAAGAAGACTTGAGTAAAGAGGATGGCGGTATGCAACATCCTGTCCACATCTACATACTGTTCCATGTACTCACAATCACACAGTATTACAACAGGTTCCAGAAAGGCCACTACGGGAACCAAAGAGGCGATGCTGCCAGCGTCAGAGGGCACCTCCACCACCCCCACCTCCAGAACTGGTACCAGACTTTGAAGGTATGTACTAGCTAATTCCAAAACTTTATATGCACACAAAAACCTTACCATTATACAAAAAGTGCCGGAGCCTCCACCACGGGAAAGGAAACGAGCACGTCATAGGTGCCAGAAAGTACTAAGGCCATCCCAACGACCACTCAACCTCGAATCACTAATACCAGGACACCTCTGGTGTGGGGAAATAAATCTCGCCAACGATAACTGGCCACTGAAATGGAGTTCAACCCGCCGCGCATCCGACATCTACTACGATGCTCCCACTGTAGATTATGATTCTGGGAACTGGCCTGATAACCCGCGCTTATGTCGCCTGATCCAGGAGGCTCGCGCGGAACAGGCAAGGGAACTCGCCCATGTAGTTGATGCGTGGATGAGTGAGTTGGTGCCGGAATTGGCACAGGAGCCAATTGCGTTGGGGGACGTGGAGATGGTCAACAGGGGAGTGGAGGAGCAGGTACAGGATATGCTACATGCTCAAGTGTTGAGGGAGCAAGATGAATGGGAAGGGAGGATGAGAGTGGAGCTGGATGGTGTGGACAGGATTATGACGGATGCTGGGGAGGCCGGGAGGCCCTGGGATTCTCAACTCAGGGCGGAGAATGCGTTGTGGGTGTGGAAGGGAAGAAATGAGTAGAGTGGGTTCGTCCTAGAGTGCAATGAAAGTATGCTATGTTCTGACTTCCAAAGTACTTTCCCCCAGCGCAAGACGGGAGCTTATGGCAGATCTCTACAAGCAAGACCTCCCTTATGACGCGGAGGAGCCAATAACGAACGGAACAACTATATCGGATTAGGAGAAGCTCGCTTACACCTGGACCCGGCTCGGGGTCCCTGCCACTTGAAATTGTCCCCACTAACTTTTTGTGCACAGAGGAAAGTACTGTACAGAGGGAGGAGCGAAAAGCGAGAGCGAAGCGTGCCAGAACCAAGTCCCCGTTTTACCCGAGGCGAGCACAGCGCTGATCCCCGCTTCAACGCCTACTGCACCCCCGACCGACCCGACGAGACCTGCCTCCCCGAGCCCCCGCAAGGGGAAGAGGGGATTCCACCAGATTCTCTAGCATCATCCATTTATTTTTTATTTTTAAATACTCAGTACTCATATAGGTCTCTGGCATCATCGGACTGGCCGACCGCAAGTATATTTCAAAACAGGTCAATCACAACCAATCAAGAGAACCTAGTGGACGTGGGAATACAAAAGGAGCAACGATAATGGCACTCTGCGATTATTATAGGAGGTTTGGTCAATACGCTGGTATGTATTGGTCACAGGGACCATCATCAGCACTAAAACGGGGAAGGGGTTTTAGGTGTACATTCACGGACGAGTCAGCGTCGAGAGACTGACCTGTACCTATTTCCGTTCAGCTCACCACATTGTCGTCCTTCAGAGGCTTGCAGTTTACTGTGCCTAAGAGTGTGATTAAATTGTTACCAAGAGGATCCGTACGTATCCTAATCATAGGGCCCGCTTCTCCAGTAGGAACTATGTCTTATATGCCAGGTACAAAGGGAGATCTACTCACAAAATATCCGGGAGTACACCTAAATACCTAAATTATCCCCCAATTGAGGAGCAATTACAGCAGTTGTCCCGACATGAGACTTCCTCTTCAGGAAATCGACCCTAAACCGCTGAGGACAAAAGCCCTCGCTCTTGCTGTCCTTCTACCTCCTCATCTTCCTCTATACCCTCTCTTTCATATCCATTCCTCCTTCACAGCAATTCTAAGCTTCACATCTCCCACTTTATATTGCCCAAATCATTATCTCACACCCCGTCATCATGAATGCTCTTGGGGTCCTCCTGTTGTGTCTGGCTGCCCTCTGCATGTAAGCTACCCAACCCCCACCATGAATGTGAGTTTATTGGTGAAGAAGTTGAGAAGGAGCTAATGAAGTGAGCAGCCCTGGAATAGCAGCACCCACAAACAACAATTCTCCCCCTGTTACCATCACCATCATCGCCACGGCCCTGGTGTAGAAGCAGGTGTCACCACTACTGGGTCAAGCTGCCCGGAAGCAGAGGAATCAGAAAAAGCAAGGCACAGTCATGTGGGCAAGCGTCACTGAAAACACCACACCAGCACTGCCAGCACAATCAGCCATGTAAACTGTAGTGATGCTCGCCGCCCCCTCCGCTACAAATTAGGAATAATGGGGAGATAGATCGAGTAGGATAATAGCGTTATTATCAACATGAAGTCAGCGGAGGAGAACAGATTGAGAATGCGAAAGAGGTTTCCGCACCACTGGGTTGGGGCCACCCGTCCACTTTGAAGCAACCAACAGCAACGTTCCACTAGGACCGATACCTCGAAAGCCCGCGGAATGTGTGCAGGAGTCTATAGGGGATGTTTTGTCTATGGAGGACTTTTGACCACACACAAAGCCAAAAACAAACGGAAAACGGAAAACAATCACAAAAAAACTCTGCTCATCCTTTGCCGTTTTGTTGTTTTCTTTGGTTGTTTTCCTTGGTTGCATTTCGCTCTAAATTTTCTGGGGGTAGTCATTTCTAGTTCTCGAAAAATAGGAAAGGGGTGAAAATGGAGAATTATGAAAACAAAGTGGGGTGGCAAGCGTGTTCCTATTGAGGCAACGCTAGGAATAATCATGGAAGGCAACGCTAGGGATAGTCATTGGTGGTAGAAGGACATGGAGGGGAGAGACGGACATACACAGAGATAAGATAGAATAAGACGAAGCCTATGATTAACACTTCTTTTTTAAATTTATCTGATGCTACAGAGTGCCAGGAGGAAAATGAACAGCGCCCCCTTACAGGCTAGTTATCTGAAAACTGAAGGATCAGAAAATGGATAACTGTGTTGGTACATTATGTACCTACCTATCTACCTACTAACTTTGTCTGATTCTATATGTAGCCAAGGAGGGTTTCACGCTCCGACCAGATTATTCATACAAGGTAACTCTGTTTAACTACTGTAATCCATACCTGTGCCTGCGTACTAGTCTTGTATAGAATAGCTTTTTTGAGGACCTTGTATTGGTTTACCGTATCTAGGATTTGTTTATTACGGGATAGTATGGTATGCCTGCTATAATATAGGTACCTATCCTCTAGCCCAGTTTGTGAGGGTCCTAACGTAGCCATAACTCGAGGGTACTTTCTCGAGGTAATGCATTAGCGGAAAGGTATTTTTGGGTGAGAGTTTTTGAACATATCGGAATTATCTCATGCTCATGGGCGGCCTGAAGCTCAACAAAATATTTCCAGAAAGCCGACCATCCTATACACATGAGCTTGATGGCTTCAAGCTTCAACTCTCCGGATTCCTCGTCCAAGGCACCGTGAATTTCGATAATGTAGCCAACGATTTGGAGAAGATTCTCAAAGAATTGCGTTTTCTGTTTGTGCCTGTCGTCCTCTTCCTCTGGCCTGGTAATGTTAGACTCAGTATATCGGAAGGGCTCGCGTGAGAAGTCAGTACACCGTTTCACAATCCGCCTGTGCAACTTTGCCGCCGAATGTTTCGCAATAGTTGTACTCAACTCTATTACACACTGCGTGATACGATGGCCATCGGAATAGATCGGTTTTTGTGGCGGCTTATCCTTCCATTTCTTCCATTTCGGCAGGTCACCATCCTTCTTTCTCTCTTCCGCATACAAGTTGCCCCATTCCTTTACCTCCCCCGTGGCTTTGGACACGCCGATTGGCAAGGACTCCACGTTCCGGGCTGCTACCATCGGCGATGAAACTGTTAGCTAGCTCCTCAGGCTGTATTGGCATAGGGCCCCGTTTCCTCACCTTAAAAGGCTGGGTATTATCACGGAACAAAGAGTTGGCTAAACGCCTTGCCTCCCGAGCCGAGGAGATCAATACGACGAAAATAACCCCTTCCTCCCCCACCACGCCCTTGCCGGCCCTTCCCCTAGTAACTATAACCTCCTCTGCCATGCCCCTTCCCCAATATCACCCGCCACCCCTCAGGCTAGATCCAAGTTCGAGAAGAACGCCTCGACAGGTCTACCGTGTATTCCTCCCCTCCGTCCTTCACCTTCTTCAACCATCTCGCCCGCTCATCGATCTCTTTCCAGTTACTCTACTTTCTCCCAATTTCTTCCCTGCGCGGACAGACCAGGGCTACGTGCCTGCCTGTCTCTACGTGTCTTCCGCATGTCCGGCATTTAGGATCAACAGTATAGTCCAACTTTGCACTCCAGGATTGGAGGTTCCCGTTCCCCGTCCTGCAGTGGATCACCCTCGCCTTTCTCCCCCACTTAATCACCCTACCCCTTCCATCCCAGCAGCCTTTCTCTCTTCTTCTTTCTTCCTCCTCCATTCTTGTCTGAGTCCCCCTTCCGTGATCTGGGCCTCTTCAGGAAATAGCTCATCCGCTCCCGCCCTAGCCAACTCATCCCGAGTCATCCGCTTCTTCATTACCGGGTGTGCCAACAGTGGGCTTTTACCCAGCCTAGTCTCACCGCCTCCGCTCCCTAGCTCATCCTGTCTCTCTTTAATTTTCCCATACGCTCTACCCAAGTCTGCCGCCCTGGCTTTCCTCCTTCTCCATGCCTGCCGGATGGCTCAAATCGCCGCTTTTGGGTCCGTTAGAATTAACACCTTCCAATGCAAAGGGGTCTCTTCTAAGGCCTTCGAGATCCCATCCCACACCCTGCATAGCTTTCCTCAGCCAACATACTCCTTCTTCGTCACCCCTTCTGAGCACCGCCCCCCGCCCCCCGCCAACTTTCCCTCCTTCGCTCATACTCCTATGCGTGTACATCACCACCGCATCTTCTTTGAACTCCTCTATCTTCTTCACCCACTGGTCTGGTCTATCATCCGTACCCAGCACCAATAGTATCTCCACTATCACCTCCCACCCATGCTTATTCTCTCATTCTCTTCCTCCTTGGAACGATTCGCGGCCCAGATATCACAGACAACCACCTTAGCAGGACGAGCGTTTGGTTGGAACTCAACAATCAGAGTACCTACAAGCAAACGGACAATACTGCGAGATAGCCCGCGCCGCCCACATCACGAATATCCACATTAATCTCGGGGGAACAACTATCGCAACCCCTTTCCCCTCACTTGAAGCCTTTCGACCTCTTTCTTGCTCCTCTTCCTCCCCGCTCTCATACAAGCTACTCTCAACGGGCATTGGTCCACGACATTTTCTTAACGGTATCACCAATTGGACCGCCCAATCCCCACATAGATAACTCTGCGCATTGCACCGCACACCGACCAATCGAACACGAACTCACGCCATGCCAATCAAGGGAAAGAGAAAGGACAATCCTGGGAAGAGCGATAGAGTATATCCACCGCACAAGACACGATTACCAGTCACGGGGAACCCACAGCCACCATCTCATCGCAACCAGACTACAGCCCCAAGCTACATTGTGCTTATTGTCAGAAGGTTGTCACTGCGAGGACGAGTGCCATACCCGCATCAAAGACCTATCAAGAACCCAACAGCCACCGCCCTTCAAGACAGATACCAGCATGACCCTTCGCATCCATCAGACCACGTGGCACAGATAAAATGCAAGCCACCGTGGCTAATCACAACGAGAGCGATACAAACATGGTCGCTTACGAAAGAGAGGAGTTGAACGATCCCCAGCAAAAGATTGAACAAGGCGTTGGAGGAAAGGGATAGTCTGATCGATGGGGTTCACAGGTTGGGGCAAGAGATGGATAGGCTGAGGCAGCAGCTAACAGCAGTGAAGGAAGGGCTAGAGAAGGATAACCATAGACTGAGAAATTAAGTGGAGGCCTCAGAGCTACACCGCCACAAGCCCCAACACCGCCACAGACTCTAGCACCCAGACCACACCGCCAACAACACCGCCGACAATACCTCTTCGGAACAGCTTGTCTACTAACACAGTAACACTGACCCCATTCAAGACGCACGTACGTTGGGGCAGCAACTAGCACCAGCCTGCAACCAACACCAACACAACCATTAGGTACCACGAGGTCCACCTCTAAAAGATAAGGGCAAAGGCAAGGCTGAGGCGGCACTCCCCCATTCTGCACTACCGAAGGGCAAGGACAAAGAGCCAGCAGTGGCGGCTCCACCTCCAAACCCCTCTAAATACAGGCAAACCTCATCCTCTATAATTGCATAACTTGGCTATTACCATAGTACCCCTCGGTCCCGAGTTTGGGACTATGGCGAAAAATGCATAACTCTGTAATAGCATGCATAGCATTTTACCGGTCCCAGTCCTGCCAAGTGCTAACAATATATACCCTGCATATCTACCTACAATAGTAGCATGGGGACGGACCCAACTGATGAAAATTTGCAGAGTGCGGAGATTTGTACTTTGATCTCTACATCTATAATGGATACATCTATCAGTTCACTTGCAATCGAACCTAGCCTGCAGATCAACATAGAGAAGACCGCAAATCTCCACTGTCGAGAGGTTGATCCAACATCCAGAGTTGGATACAGTCCTATATAACTGCCATATTAACTGGTTTCTATGGTTTGAGAAACAAGTTCCAATGAGTGGTGACCTTAAACTTGGCTACTCTGCAACTTCGGAAACCCCAAGAGCAAACTCCAATCACATCTTATTTTGGGAGTAGTGGAGGTAGTGGAAGTAGCGGGGCAGCAGGGGCAGCGGGGGCAGTGCAGGTCTGATGTGTAGCTAGTTTCATAAATTGGACATTGTATTACCATATTCACGTGATGCCAAGCAAAACCTCTATAAATGCATAACTCCTCTACCCCCCGGTCCCGACGTTATGCTATTATAGAGGTTTGCCTGTATGTAGATGATACATGCAACCAGACTAAGGTTTACATACAAATTGTGATTGCTCTGTACGGAAGTGGACACCAAAAGTCTTTTCCTCCTTCCACTCATCATCCAGCTATTCCTTCCGCCCTTCCAATATATTCGACATTGTACCGTAACTCGTGCGCAGGCGGTGATTTTGCGTCGCTTGGAGGAGCCCTTGTTGTTATTCAACAGCAAACCGGAATTACTCCTATACACATCCGGAACCTCTACAACGAAGCGAGGGAAGGTAGTCTGGTTGGAGGGAAGGGCTATAAAGCGGGTGTGAACTGGTGCAGTAGTTGTTCTGTTCGTAAATAAGCCGCTGTGCATATACCTGAATACATGTGCATATTTGTGCATATGCAGACCTTTCCCAAATAGGAAGAAGAAAAAGACTTTAGTGTGTACCCTCCATACTTACATTAAGTACACAGGTACCACCGGCGCTCCGGAGCCACTATTGTTGCCCATTCGCTAGAGTACCGCTATTGAAATTATAGCTCATTCAGTCAACATTGAACAAACTTAGATTATTGTACCCTTGGTAGAATATCATAAGATTCTATGATAAGTTTTCCTTAATACTTGCATCTTTATTAAATTACACAATAACACACCCATCTCTTTGCTGGTGAACCTGATGCTCTATATCAGCTTTGTGACACACCAGCGTTCTCAAAATCTCAGTCTTTTTCTGAGAGAAGTGTCAATCTCAGTTCAACTTCCGACAAGAAGTGTCATCTGGCTTAGGTGAGATCGCTCTTATTTTTCTATCGTTTTTGCATTTTATGCATTTCCAAACTTGTAGTTTATTCTCACGATATAATCTAAATCTAGCTAAATACACACACTATCGAGTCAAATTCTGAAAGTTGAACCAAAACCCGTCTGACTCTCAAGATCTTCCGCACGCACCAGCATTATCCGATACTTGCCTTGCCCCTCGTTTTAGGATCCGTACTTTCCATAAGCTTGCTTGCGCTTTCATCTTCCGTTATGCCGATTTGTCTTGATTGCGTGCTCTATTCCAATGACTCGCTAATAGAACAGGATCTCTATAAAAGAGATAAAAGAGGCCTGTTATCACCGTCTATGTTCTGTTTCTTTTTCTCTTCGTGCAACAACTTGTCTTCTCCTTGTCTTCTCTTCCCACGAAAAGTGACAAGTTTACCACAACGCGAGAGTGTACTCGCACATTCTTATCAATTCCCGAAGATTCTGCCAGAATCCTCGCTCATACTCCCCCGGGTTTTAACAAAATCTATTTGCTCGTGAATCCGTTTGCACGCGGAAACATCTACACGGAAGCTTCCACGCGGAAGCTTCTACACGAATCCGTTTGTATACAGAAACTTCCACGGCTGGTGTCACCTAGAAAATCTGCCACCCAGAGCTGATATATATATCAGCCAAATCCCCCTCGTCCTCTTCCCTTCCCTTCTTTCCGAACAAGCCAACACACTCGTAACCTCCTTACGCGTGTGTCGCCGGAATGCCCCCTGCCACACAACCTTGGCATACCTCCACCACACACCACCACCCCTACCACACACCACCACCCCTGCAGCCACCATATCTGGCCCCCCCACCCCCTTCTCCTCCTCCATGCATCCAGAACCCCCTACTAGCCACACCACTACTTTCTTTGACCATGGCTTCAGGACCACTCTACTAGTGTAGTACCCTAACCCTAACTTCAACTTCAACTTTAATATAGAAAAGAGGTCTGCTAAGGAAGCCTTAGTAATCAAAACCTCCTACCCCATTCACTGAACAGCTATCATACTAACCTCTAAAGCACCTCCTCTCTCTACTATGCTGACTACTAAGATACTTATCTTCTCCTCCTCCTCTACCCCCTCCTACACTATCTTCTATATCTTTAAGAAGAAGAAAAAGACCTGTACTCTCTTCTCCTCTACCCAGATTTCTGCCTCTATCCTTACAATAGCTCTTGGCTCTAGCTAAGCCACCTCATTAAGCCTTTAGCCTCCCCTTTATATTTTCTACTTTAGATAGGAAAAGCTTATCTATAATACTATTGATAATACCAATAATATAGATTTACTCTATAATAGAGCTATTATATAGGACTCTATAAACCAAGATCTATTGGCTATTATATTAGCTACTATTAACTCTTTCACTACATAAGTTACTGTACTGCAGGATATCATTACTACTACCAATGCTACTATTAAGTAGCTTGTCCAAAATAGTAGCCAGAATTAAGAGTGCTATTCTGAGACTCAATACTCAGAATATCCCTCTCCTATACTACCTCCTACAACAACAATAATAACAATAACTACTATAGTAATAGTAGCAGTAATAACAACAACAATAACAATAATAATAACAACAACAATAATAACAATAGCAACAACCTTACTAACTAATAACTAGACTAATAAAAAGGCTTATATAGCTTAGTCAAGTATAACAAACTACTACTACTACCTGTTATAGCTTAGGTAAGAGACCTACCCTCTTTAGAGGATATCCTAATATCTAGTTATAGCTGCTAACTGTTATGGCCTAATCAACCATACAAATGCAGGTAATATATCTAGGATTGGATAGGTATTAGCTCAAGGAAGTATGTGACCTCTGAATATGTTCTTATATATGTACTCTCTTCTATAATATTCCATACAATTTTTATATTTGTTATTTATGTATTATTATTAGTGGTATTAGATTCCCAGCTCCTGTATCTTAGCCTAACTACAATGCATTGAAGTTCAGGCTGCCTAATTAATATATGTTAGCCTACCTAGATCCTAATTGGGAAGAGACCTCCCAGTTAGGCAATACTAGGCTATAACACTACTACTCTGCTTTAGGAAGTATTGTCAAGATCTGATAAGGGTTTATTAGATCAATACTTCTATATAAGCTACCACTTTTATATAATTAATAGAATAAGATCTAAGGAGTATGCTAAGTCTTATATAGCTTTACTCTCATTAAGTCTACCATACACCTAAGTTATAATTACATTTATACTTATCTCTACTGTTATCTACCTTAACTTTAAAGTATTCTCATAGTTACTGCTTACCTATAATATTATACTACTTGTCTATACACCTCTATAAATACCAACCCCTCAAATCCTCTACAACTATATTTATGTTGAGAGGATTACTCAGACTAGGCTCTGATAAGCCTATGCTTGACAATGATAAAGATAGTATTATCTAGGTCCAGCAATGAGCTGAACAATTTATTACATAATACTATGCCCCCCCATTTGAGACCCCATAGTTTCAAGAACATTAGAGCACCCACTGTCAATAAATAGGAGTTGGATCATTATTCTCTTTATCTTCAGAGCCTATTATCCACTCAGTAGCACCCTCAGTTCCCCCAAGACCTTTGAGTAAAGGCAAGCAATCTACTACTTAGCACTATACCCCTATCGATCCAAACTCTATAGCTATGAAGGTACAAATTCAATAGTTGGAGGCAGAAAAGCAAGTTGCACTTGCCAAAGTATAGTACCTCCAGTAGACCTAGAAGACTCATATAGAGTTTATCTAAAAAACTACTGCTAATATCTAGAATACAGCTAATGCGGCTGTAAATAGCTAGGCATAACTATCTAATGATATATAAATTACACTGCAATAGATTCAGAACCTTATTCTATTAGGGCAATAGTATAATATTAGGCAATTCGAATGTATCGACTACAATCTTAATTACTTGAAGGAGTAAGGAGAATGGTGTAATAAGAAAGCTTATTATCTTGTATTTCACATTATGTATTCCTATTATCTACTCATATCATGTATATTTGCTATACCTATATTTTCTATATTTATTGCTTTGTTATATAACTAGTATTTATAGTCGAAGGGCTAGCCTTCATCCACTTTCAGCAACTGCCGAATTCAATAGTTCAACTACCATGGAATTTACCATGGTAAATTCCATGGAACTTGCCGTTTCGTAGATACCCTCTTGGGCTCCATACCCTTCTGTATAGCACCCCCTCCTCTGGAGGTATGCTAACCATCATTATGTATTTCCTCAATCATTAGGGTCTCTGAACAGCTATATAAAGGCCACTGGATTCTCTCTGGAATCCATCACTCTTCTAACAATCCAAACAGCAGTGAATAGATAGATAGTATAATTACAAACAAAGATTATACTTGTTATATTACTGTTCTTTATAGAACAATCCCTCTTAGTAATCAACCTACCCTTCTGAGGCAATCTCTTAGTAGAACTGGCATACACAAATATCCATCACCAAGCAGATATAGATTGTATAAATGGTACTAAATGACTACTATCTAGTATTATTTATTACATTTTTTTTAACATTAAAAGTTAATCTTTATTATAAAATAAACTCTCTATATACAAGATCTGATTAACCTTAGAATACCTTTTATTGCACTCATACAAGTGTAAACCAATTCGACTTTATATCAACAATATCGAATTCAACTAGCTAGAATAACATATTCCTTCAACGAGATATCAGAGTTTCAACTATAGTATATCAACAAAAAGACTTAGATGCAAGCTAAGCAAAGCTCCAACAGGTAGTAGTACTCCACATTAAACAATTCCACCCTTGTTCTATACACTTTTCCCAGTACACTTGACAAATCTACTTGCACTCCTAGCAACTAGTCCCATAGCTATATCTATAAATATTAGTACATCATAGAAAAACTGGCACCATAAGTCCCAAGAACAATTGACTCAATCAGCCAATTGTCATAATCCCACAGCTCACGAATCCCCTCCTCAATAACCGCCAACTCCTTTAAGAATAATTCCTCCTTAGCAGTGGTTTCACCAGACCTAGATATTATAACAATTGTCTCAGTACCACTAATATCTACCTGAATATTGAAATCAGAAAAAGTGACACTCTTGCTGGACGATTCAGAACTAGAATCGTGAATAGTAAACACAGAGGAATTAGATTCAGAAAATAAATTAGGACTCTTCTATTCAGACTTGCCATTGTTATAAGCAATTAAGCCAACGGTATCCTCAGTTGAGTGGATATCATATATATCTTCAGCCACAACTCCACCACCATAATAAGGTGCTAAAGTGGAAAAGTAACTTGACAATTGAATTGAATGATCAGGTCCAATAGGTTGTGGAGCAGTAATTGGTACTGTAGTGTAATTCCAAGTATAGGCAGCATTAGACATAATAGCGTCTGTAGCTAGCCAATAGATAAAGAAGTCCAGGAAATTAACTATGTTACTAGAGGAAATCCAAAAATTAGTTAATCAAACTCCAAAGAAAGTGAGATTCGTAGATCTTATAATAGAAGGAGAAATAAAGAATCAGGAAGATTATCAGGAACAGGATTATGAAGGACAATCTCAATATGGAGTTCGTTTTAGCCTTCTTCTACTACTAGCATTAGAAGAATTCTATGACTAGCATACCCATAATTTGCAAGAAATTTTAAAATTTGTACAAATATTAGGGATAGCTCAAGAATATTATCCAGAAGATACTAAACTCTTAATGGAAGCGGCAATCAAATATTATTTTTGGACAACAAGATATCTGTTAGGGGCGAGCTAGTGATCACGGAGATATCTGTCGGTATATCGATATATAGGGCTTACGAGGGGACAATCACTAGGCTCGGGCCTAACTGGGTTCATAAGGTACGAAGAATATAGCGAAGAATATAGATTTATTTGGTAGAGTAAAGTAAACCCAGTGATACAAGACTTCGCTTGAGTTTTAGAAAACAATAACTAGATACAAGACGTGGGCAAATATATAGGAAAAGCGGGGTTGACTTCAGGCCACCCACCATTGGGTGGCACTGGCTCGGTCTGTATAATCTCAGCTATAATATTATTCCCCCTCTACTAGAGGATGTCCTGACTAACCAACTTCACTCACCCTACTCCCTCTACCTATAGATGTATATTGGTAGCAATTAGAGCATACCCCACTCAGAGGACCCCCCTGAGCCCACTAACCCACTCAGCACCATTGACTAGGTTAAACCAATGGAATCAACCTTAACCTTTGGCAGCTATGGCTTGTAAGGTAGCTTGGAAGGACAGGGTATTCTCTTAAACATAGTGGAGTCATGCCAGAACTTAAACATTAGACTGGGTGACTTCACTTCTTTGGCAACTCGCTATCGATCCACTTCCCATAATATGTGGATCAACTGATCCGGGTATCTCAAACATGAGGTGCATCATATATATGGATCATAGATCCAAAACATCTGAAGGATCCGCAGATCCGGGGTAATCTTAATAGAAGGGGGTATCCCACATGCCATTGCCATTAAAAACCTCTGCGCGGCAAAACCCAGTGGGAAAAAGCCAATGTCACAGGAAAAGGTTCAATACATGCTTTCCCAACTGTCCAACCTGACTTGCCTGTGCAAGGGGGGGGGTCTTGTTCATTTGTGCACTCGTAGCACTCGTTCGGGTTTTTAGCGCTCACAGTGCTTGCTTGGGTCTTTTCCCAAGGCAGGGGTCTTTACCCAAGATGGGGGTCTTTGCCTAAGGCGGGGGTCTTTGCCTAAGGCGGGGTCTTTGAGCTTTCGGAGCTCGAACGGGGTCTTTGAGCTTTTGGAGCTCGAACAAGGTCATTGAGCTTTCGGAGCTCGACTGGGGTCATTGAGCTTGCGGAGCTCGAACAGAGTAGTTGAGCTTTCGGAGCTCGAACAGGGTCTTTGAGAGCTTGATAGCTCACAAAAATTTTATTGGCCTTTCTTCGCTCAGCTGGGGGCCTTGCTTCAGAGAGGTTTAATTAGCTATATGCAAGCTCAGCCATCTCAGATGTGCGTTCTTCAACTTATCTGAGTTGTAGTGCTCTATCCAGCCCATACTAGGCTTCCTATGCCGACATCTGGTGGCTGTCCAGCATAGATATCCACCTTAGTACTACTCCCCGTTTTCAATCAGGCATCCTGACTAATAACTTCCCCTTCTACAATCATTCTAATGTAGAGAGAAAAGAAAAAAAAATATAACCTCGTTCGGGGGTTTATGAGCTCGCTCACTCGCCGGGGGGGCTTATGAGCTCCCTCACTCGTCGGGGGGCTCATAAGCTCGTTGGAGGGCTGTTTGAGCTTGTTGCTCGACATCTAAGACTTAGCAGATCCGGAGACCTCAATATAGGATTAGTAGGTCATTCTAGAATAAGCTAATAAGCAAATAGGAGAAGTAAATAATTATTTCTGACATTGCTCATATTAGCCAATAATCCAGTGACATTCTTTTAGTCATATTCCAGCCGTTTCAGAGGTTGTTCGACAGTAAGGGTGTGAGGGAGGGGTGATTAGCCAAAATCACCAGTCCCTTTAATCAAAGCGAAGTAATGTTAGGGGCGAGCTAGTGATCACGGAGATATTTGTTGGTATATCAATATATAGGGCCTACGAGGGTACAATCACTAGGCTCGGACCTCACTGGGTTCACAAGGTATGAAGAATATAGAGAAGAATATAGATTCATTTGGTAGAGTAAAGTAAATCTAGCGATACAAGACTTCGCTTGAGTCTTAGAGAATAATAACTAGATACAAGACATGGGCAAATATATAGGAAAAGCGGGGTTGACTTCAGGCTACCTACCATCAGGTAGCGCCGGCCCGGTCTGCATAATCTCAGCAGTAACAATATCTATTTAAGGAAAGAGATTTGGAAATGAATGCTTTTCTAAGCAAACAATTAAGGAAACCACCCATGCCTCTATTAAAATAGCTACATTAGGTCATAAAGGAATGGAATGATATTATAACCTTCATGTTAAGTGGGACACATCTAGAAAAGAGTACACTTACTATAGAGGATTTATTTAATCCTAGTAAAGGTATACCTAGAGTGTTTACAAGAACTCCAAAAGAGAAAGGCAAAGGTAAAGAACCTGCAAAAGAATTAGCAAAAAGAATAGGAAGTTCTGATCCTCCTCTACCGAACGATTTAAGTAAGGAGGAATAACAAGAAGAACAAGAAGAAACTGGAACGGACTGTCTACAACAACAAGTAGCAGGATGAGGTAATCTAGATGATAGAGGAGATGACAGCTCTAATTCAGATGATGCATTATCAGTAGCTAGTCAACTAGGAGCCAGAATAATGTAGAGAAGCAAATCGGTAGAATATCAATAATAGGAATCTACCACTGGCATAATCATCACTAGAAGCCATAAAGTTTCAAAGAAACTTAGAGGAATCAAACTGGACACACCAGAGAAACTGGATGGAAGTGACAAGAAATTTAAAGACTTACAATATTATGATATGCAGATAATAGTAGTTCAATAGTAGTTGAGAATTAAAGGAATTGATTTAGAAAGTATATAAGTAGTGGAAATTATCAGATTTCTACTCAAGGGGAGCATCTTGGTTACTTATAACCAGTATCTGAGAGATAAAGAGAAGAACGCAAAATTTCTTGGCTTTATATTAGTACTCAGAGATTTTCTGATACCATCTACTAGCAAGAATATTTTATGTAAGTAATGGGAGACAGCTACCCTATATAAGAATGGATGATATATAGGAATTAAACAATTTGCCAACTAGCTCACCGAAATATAGAGTAAATTAATTGATAAAAGTAGAAAGCAGTCAATATCAGAGGAAGTCAAGAGAAGGAACTTTCTAAATCACTTACCTGCATATATATTAGCTACTCTAATTCCTTTAATTAAAGAGGATTGGACATATAATTAGCTGGTACACCAGGCAGAGTCATATGAGGCATCAAAAAAAGATATTGCCCCACCACATACACCAAGTGGACCACAAAAGTAATGTCAAAAATCATTCAATAAAGATCAAAATTCTTGCCAGGATTATAATTGATAAAAAACAAGTTTTAACTCCAGCAACAAGCCTATCATCAAAAGTAATAACGAAAAGTATAAGGATTCAGATTGGGATACTATCACCAAGAAATTAGATTAGAAAATAAAAATGCAACTGATCAGGAATAAAAAATATTTATAGTATTAGAACCTTAGTCACTCCTACAAGGATTGTAGGAAGTATCAGAATAAAGTACCTATGCCTACTGCGGCATAGGATTTAAGCCTACTTGCATCTAAAATCAGTAAGGATAAAATCAAGGAATGACCCTTATCAGCCCAGACCCTGTACTATAATAAAGTTTTTGTTAGAGCAAATGGATACCCTGCTCTAGCACTGGTAGACCTCCAAATGAAGGGAGGAGACCTAATTAATTCTCAGTTTGTATACTTGTACAATATTTCTACAAAGAATATTGAGAAGATATCTTTGGGTACAGCTATCAAAGGCTCTAAAGCAACTATTGAAAAATCATGTACAAGAACCTTAAATTGGATAGGATATGTAGAAGAACGTACCTTCTATTTAATGTACTTAATAAAATAGGACATGATACTTGGAGAGCCAGCTCTTTTTCAGGTCCATGCTATTATTCCTGTATACCAGGAACCAGTTACTATCCAACTAGAGGATATTCTTAGATTTGCATTAAGTATATGGAAGAAATCCAGCGCTATAGAATATGAAATAAGATCAGCATATCTAGAAGTATTATGTGAATCAGTTATAGATTATAGTGAATCAGAGAATTAAGAGAATATCAGTGATATGGAAGATACCAAAAATGAATAGGGCTTTTCAATAGCCATATCATCTATAAAGAAGCAATTTAATCCAGTAATGGAATTTCTCAAAAATATTTCCCAAAGAAATACTATGGGATTTACTACTCTTAAAGAAGGTCAACCACACTATCAGACCTAAACCTAAAGCCACATAGTTACCGAAATAGAAGCCATTAGAACATCGATTTACCTAGCAAATCAATAATAAAATGATTGAAGAAGAAAAAACAAGATAAATCTATCAAGTAGAGAATAATACTAATGTAGTAATTATGTTCACTATACCAAAAAGAGATAAACCAGAAGAAGTCAAATTTGTCAATAACTATCAAGACTAGAATCTAGCAGTAGAACCTGACCATACCCCTTTATCTGATATAAATGAATTTATTGAACTAGTAGTGGAAAAATCCTTTTGGTCAAAAATAGATTTAGCAGATGGATTTTTCAATATCAAGAATGATAAGGAATCAGAGAAGTATTCTACTTTCCTAACCTACCAAGGGTACTACAAAAGTAGAGTTATATAACAAGGAGACCGAAATACTCCAGCTACTATAGTTAGAGTTATGAATGAGATATTTAAAGATATAATTTATAAGAATATAATAATTTATATCAATAATATCATAATCTTTACCAAGACGTATGAGGAACATGTAGAAGTTCTCAAGAAGGTTCTACAATAGTTACAGGATGAAAATTTCTATCTTAAAGAAACCAAGTACCAGTTTTTTATACCTAAATTGGAAATTCTAGGGTATATATTAACTACGAATGGACTTCATACAGATCCAAAGAAAAGAACTACTATATTGATATTTCCAACTCCAAAGAAGAAATGAGATTTAAGAGGTTTTCTAGGAATTGTCAATTATCTAAGTCATTTTATTCCAGATCTAGCTTCATACATAAGTACATTATCAGAGCTACAAGGAGAAATGAAGAAATAGAAATAGATAGATACTCATAATACAGTGTTTGAAAAACTAAAAGAACTCGTGAATTCCCTACATATTATAAAACCCTAGAATAATGAGTCGACTGATACAAAATATTTAGTTTGTGATGCAAGTGATGTAGGATTGGGATCTTGGATTGGCTAAGGACTATTAAATCAAATCAGACCATCTTGTTTCCACTCTTGAAAATTTAATCCAGCTCAATTAAATTATCCCACCTTCTAAAAGGAATTGTTGGCAATTATTGACTCATTAAAGTTTTTTGAGGCTCAGCTGAGAGGTTACAAATTTACAATCCTTACCAATCACAAACCATTGGTTATATTCTATATACAAGCATTGTCTAGTCAAAAGCTTAGACAATAGCAAGATTATCTAATAAAATTTGACTGTACTATCCAGCATACTGCAGGAAAGGAAAATTTGATAGTAGATGCTCTATCTAGAAAGTATAAATATCAGAATATTTCTACTACAGAGGATGATTATATCTCCATCAACATCGATCCTCCCAATATTACATATCCTCCGCATATTTATACTAATGCAATAACTACCTCTTAGAAAGTTATGCCACAAGATCAATTGTTATTCCAGACAAAATGGTATCTCGTAGAGCTATCAACTTCAAGTATGTCGACTGTGACTACAACAAGTATTGTGGAAGATCGGAAGTGGCAGAACACTACAAATCTTGCCTCTGCCTCGATGATGAGGACTAGACTGAGACCGAGGAGATGGATTATGATATTGGAAAGGACGAGGACTCTTCTTCGGAAGATGAAGAGGCCCTCATGGTCAATGTCAATAATATTTGTGTATACAAAAGCTTATCCCATCGGAGGGGGCAGTTACTCTTGGCGGGGGGGAAGTGACCAATCACGGTATGGTGACCATCTCCTCCCGCAGCAGTCTCCAGCCACACCTCGTGCTATATCATGAGTATGGTTATACCGGCTATATTGAAAACTATGGAACCAAATACGCTCTACAACATGGTAATGCTCACATCCTGCTAAAATCGACCCAACACTCAATACTTGCTCCTTGGAATCGGACCACCGGAAAACCCCCCCACCCCCCTTCTACCCACTCCGAAGGGCGAATATCATGCGGGCGAGCTTATGACTACTAGGAGGCCTTTACCTAGTACATATATTCATGTTAGAACAGCTCTGAGGGCAGTAGCCAACAATACTATGAAACCGCATGTTATCAAAATGAGCCATTCACTGCTGCTACTAAATTTATTTGATTTATGCTGCTCTTAGCCCAACACCCTGGATCCTGCTAACCCCCCCCCACCTCCACGGCATCCTTAATCACTACGGCAAGGTTTCCCATAACCCTAGGAGCCCCAATACACCGTCCTTTGGGCTTCATGGATCGCTTCTCGAGCCCCTGAGGAAGTTGGGGGTTCTGAAAACAGATTCCAGCAGTGAGCTTTTCTAGGCAGCGGGAAAGGGATTCTATGTTGACAGGAAGTCAGTAGGCGAACTCTTGTTTATTGTGTATACCTTTTAATTCTTATTTTATACTTCCGTGAAAACAACCAATAACAATCATGACTGATACTAGAAAATACAAATAAAAAACACTTACGTATGCCTCGATCCCACCTCAATCGATGTCGCTCAGGTATTGGCTCCACCAGGGGTTGTCGATGACAGGACGTGCCACACGTTGTTACTTACGACCCGTTGGCCCTTGACAACTGCTTCGCCAGTATATTGGGCATCCTTTGTGAACTCAGCCAACTGCTGGATTTCCTTCTTTTCGATGCCCTTACTTTCCAAGGCGATTCGGTCATTACCGATTACCCATTCGGCAAATCCCCACAAACGCTTTGTGCTGAACGTTGTGATCATCTGTCGTACCTCCACGGCTTTGCAACCCGCTGCATCTTTATACAGCTGTGGTCGGAAGATGTGTTTTGAACCCCCTGCTCTGACTTCACTATTGATAATCTTTCGAATTCTCTCCCCAGGTAAAACCCAAAGAAAGATTACGGGATTCTTAGTTCCATTAGCAGGTACTGCATCCAGAACTTTGTTGAGGGCAACCAGCGAGATTGGGTGATCCCTGGACACCGTACATTGAAATAGTACCAATGTTGGGAGGCTCGGATCATATGAGGCTGGTTTCTTTCTCCATCCAATATGTGATGGGTCAATCAAGGCCAGTGCATCAATAGCCCCTAAATTGCCAATAGTGGGTCTCAGGTATGTATTCAAACTCTTTGGGTGTATATTGGGGGAATTCTTCCGCAACCGTAATTGACTACCAAGGTTTTCTAAATTGGCGAATTCCCGACTTTCGCTCAATTCGAGTGAAATTAAAATTTCAACCGGTGGTGGCGTGCGTCCGTGAGTCAGAGGGAGGTCGTACAACCAGAGAGTAGGGCCCAGTGAGAGTAGGCGATGGACCAGAGTTTCAAATACCACACCTTGTAGGGAGCCAAAAACCTGTGGGTATCGGTTCATAACTTGGTTGAAAAATGCTTTCCCTTTTTCAGCATCCCTACGTACGGCAGCCTGAGCTATCCGTGACAGAACGTGATTGGTGATGGGTGTAAGCTGGTACGAGCGTTGAATCTGCTTTGGTTGAGCCGACTTTATTGGGGATGTTGGTAGAATGAGTGTGAGGGTATGAGACCCGGTGTGACTGATTGCGGAGGGTGTGTCTTCAATGAAAAGGTAATCGTTGGCAAGAACCGTCTGAGCCGCCTTTTTCTCAATGAGCTCCTCATATCTCGCAAAGTCTTCTTTGAACCTTATCTGATCCTCTTCATCATTCTGAAGAGGCGGTAGGATAAGATGGAAGATTGTACGAGCCACAGGACCATACAGACTAAAAATCATATGGAAGTATGCGAGGCTCCGCATGGTGCCCCCAGGCAAGCAAAGCTCTCGATTTGCGACCACTTCGCTCCATGACCAGGCATTCATGTATAGTACGTCTGGGTTTACGTGCTTCTTCCAGTGTTTATAATTTTCCTCCCTTGGGGAGGAAGCATATATTGGGAACCAATTCGTCTCGTGGAGAATCATGCTGTTTGGCGGGCTGTCTGCTAAGACCCATATCGACTTGTCGGAAGTGATATCGCTATGCTTGTCCGCAAGTTCCTGACTATCATTGACTAGATCAATGCCTTTGGGTCGGAAAATGTATATTGCGCCGCAGAAATTCTGAAATACGGTAACTTGACCGGCCAAAAGACGCATGACCAATGCGTAGGATAGAAACACGGATTTTCCTGAAGTGTCAATGAGGATTTTATTGAAGCTATAGATGTTGGCTAGAACTTACCTATACCTGGCTGTCCCAGGAGAAGAACTCCTCCAAAGTGGATAAATGCACTGCTCGGCCCCCTATCCACCCGTCGCTTAAGGACCTCATACAGCTCTTCGAAAGTTGGTCGGACCAAAATAGCAGGTAAATCACATGGAAGGCTCACAGTCCTGACACTGCCACTAGGCTGAAGTTCGATCCATTTCCATACCTCTTTAGTACTGGACGTAGGCTCAGCGTCAAAGCTTAAGCTGCTACTATCGTAGTGTGGAACAGTAAGGCTTTTGACCTTTACAATGGTAGAGTGAAGTTGCTCAGATTTTCCCCACAGCAATTGGTGGAGATTCTGGAGTTCCTTAAAGCATTTCCTTCCTTGGAGAAGATAGTGGCTCAAGGAAACTCGAGCATTTCCTTCCCCCGCTGCAGCTTCCGTGGCGTCTTCCCCCATCCGTACAGCAATGATATGGGTGGAGCCCAAGGCGGCTGCTACAGCAGAGGCCGAGATGGAGGTGGTGGAGGGGTTTGGGAGGGCGCGGGACTTGTCCTGGGGCACGGATTCTTCCCCTCAGTTTGGTTAATCAAAGGGGAGGGGACCAAATTAAAATGTGCAAGATGATAAAGAGGATGTGGAGGTGCAGATTCGGTTTAGAACCGATGTTCCTCCCCATATAGCAAAAGCGATGCGATGCGAACGACTAGAGGCTTGGCATGAGCCTTGCGTTCACTCTATCTCCTAGCCTCGTAGAACCAGTCTGTGTAGGCTCTGGACGTAGCGTAGGGTCTGGACGGACCCTGACGCGCCGATAGCCTCAGGATGCTCCTGACGTCCCTGACGTACAGCTGCATCCTGACGCAGATTTTTTTTTGCTGATGAGACTGGTGGTTCAAGGAGGAGGGAATGACTATACAATATAAAGTTTTTAATCCGGAGGGCCTGGCTGAAAAACAAATGATCTGTCGTATTCTGGGACATGTCGAGATAAACCAAGCCGTTCAAAATTGGTATAGGGGCCAAGAATATGGCAGCTGCAGAGTACTACGTCGGGACCGCATACTGAGTATATAAAAAAACAAAAGGCATTAGAGTACTGGTGTGGTGTAGAGAGTACTGGTGTAGTGTTGCAGAATACTAGCGTGGTGTGCCAAAAGAGGAGTAGCACGATTCCTAAAATGATAGTCTGCGATGAAGGAGCATGTGACAACACTACTACTACCAGATTAGGTTATTAGGACGGATGAGGTCATTAGGACATCACTGCTAGTGGATCCATAAGGTTGAAACCTGGGGATCCACAACCTCTTCTTCTTCTCTCTCTATTCGATATAGATAGGAATAGACAACTGATCACCTCTAACCTTCTAGGTTATGATCCGGTTGCGTTTTTTTTTTCACTACCTTCATACAACTTACTCACCCCTAAAAAATGGCCACTTCTCATGGAGTAGATCATCAAGCTCAACGGAACCAATTATCAAGACTGGGCAGACGACATGCGTTCCTTACTGATCTTAAAAGACCTATGGGATACCATGCACGAGGACATTCCACCTGTAGTACATGCTGAACAAAGAGGTGTTTGGAACAAAAAACAGGAAGATGCCCATTCCTTGATTCATCTATCGTGTGAACGAGATCAAGCCCGTCTTTGTGCTAATGCGAGAACAGGTATCCAAGCATGGGAAATACTGTCAGCACGATACGCTTCAAATAATATCACCAACGTCATGAGACTAGAAGAAGCCTTCGGACAAGCTCGAAAATCTCGCGAACAGAACATGGAACAGTGCATAGGTCAAGTATCTGCATTAGCAACTCAACTAAATAGTGTAGGCGTCGAAGTGTCTGACAACAGGATTGCCCACCGTATATTAAACGGTTTAGGACAAGAATTTATGAACTGAAAGCACTCACTACGGGCAAGAAGTGGTATACTAACGGTAGACATCGTCAGACAACAACTACTGGCGGACTATTTGAACAACACAATCACAAACACACAAGTTCAAAACGTCCAACAACAAGTCGTTGCCAGTGGATCTGGGAATGTGAACACCACAAGCTATCAAGTGGCCCCGAGACAAATCACTTCAGGATCAATGCATGGACCGATGGCCACAGCAATGTCCAACACAACAACATCATCATACTGAACAATACCCTCTTGTCACTGCGGAAGCATTAATACCAGTTCAACAACTCATCTTCCAGGTCCCCAACGTACCAACAACAGTCAAAATTGGCGAATCGAACCATATACCTGACCTGACCAAAACATGAGAAGAAACACAGGTCCACCATGCCCAACCTGTACAACTATGGCCATGGCGAGGAAAACTGTTGGCTAAAACATCCTCACCTCAAACCAAGGTGGATGGTGGAGAAAGAGGAATGGAGGAGGCAAAAAATACCCTCAAATAGAAACCAAAGCCAACATACACAAGTCTCCAATGCTCTTATTCCAGCTAATGCTCAATTAACTCACATAGAACCTTACCCGAGAACCAATAATATCCCAACCTACCAGACAGCTTATCAAAACCCAAGTTTTCTGTCAGGACCTCCACCACATCAATCCTTACACCAAGCTCAACTACATACTACCCAACCAACACTAATGAACGACGGCTCGATTTTCATGGGTCCGGGATCAACGAACACAGATAATCATCAAATAGCAGGATTTACATCAGCACTAAGAGGAAAAGACTCTTTTGGTAATGAATTCGCATACTCGGTGGAAAGCAAAAGAGGAGATATAATAAATGAAGGAGGCGTAAATCCTGGGGATGAACCAGGGAAATGGTTGGTAGACACCGGGGCTTCAAACCACTTTTCCCCATTCAAACACTTGTTTCTTTCTCTACTACCCTGCAGTCCACCAGTAAAAATCCTGACAGGCAATGGCTGGGTATATGCCTACTTCTACGGTACTATTCCACTAATCTTATCAGTCGAAAATGAAAGAAAACACACAAACCTTGACAACGTCCTCTACGTTCCAAGCCTACAAACAAAAGTAAACCTCTTCTCAGTTCCAATACTCACAGATAAAGGTCTACACTGTGATCTCGGCCCTATCGACTGCAAATTTACACTGGATGGGAAGTTATTAGCTAGTGGGACAAAGATAGGTAACTCGTGGTGGTTGGATGCTGATGTCAGGTCACATGATATTTGCATGTCACTTCGAGACAATATAGATATCTCAATGAACCCTCAGAGTATTCAAACATGGCATCAACTTTTGGGACACCTAAATAAAAGGGATATAGAGCGACTGCAAGACTTAGCAACTGGCATACATATCGGCGATCCAAAAACAACCACCAAAACCTTATGGACTGGATGTCTAGTTGGAAAGGACCACCGAAAGATATCAAGAATTCCAAGGACCAGAGCAACAAGGCCACTAGAAATAATACACGTCGATATTTGTGGCCCCATGCAACTTCCCGGTTTGGTAGGTGATTACGCTTACTTTTGCGTCTTTGTGGATGACTACTCAAGATATGTGTGGGTTTACTGCTTAAAAACCAAAGACGAAATTAGACAAGCATTCAAGGAATTTCGTGCTATACAACAGAACTTCACTGGTCAATCAATACTAATCGTCTTTGGAGACAATGAACAAGCTATGCTACAACACGAATTCCAAGCTTGGATGGCAATGGAGGGAATACAGCACTACACGACTCAAACCTACTCACCTGAGCAAAATGGACCTGTAGAGAACGCCATCAAACAAATCGTTCACAAAGCTTCATCAATGATGTGGGCACCTAAAATCCCAATAGGATTCTGGCCTGAAGCATGCCGAATGGCTGCCTACCTCAAAAATCGATCACCACACAAAACGATACGATGCACTCCATATGAATTATGGCATGGACAAAAACCTGATTTGAGCTACCTACGAATTTTTGGATGCCGATCCTATGCTCATCTAGAAGAACAACACAGAAAGCAATGGGACAGTCGAACAATTGAAGGAGCCTTCTTTAACTACTTCAACTCAGAATGTCTATACCTTATATACGATGTCAACAGACGCGTTGTAATAAAGAAAAGAGATGTAATCTACGAAAACGTACTTGGACACCCCAGCATGTTTCAATATGGGATCGCACCGGGATTCAATATTTTGGGACTAAGAATGGAAGAAGATGAAGATACTTCACAAAGTGAAGAATCAACAGATAGAATTCAATTAGTGGAGGAAGGCAGTACGGAAGGAAAAACACAGGAATTAAGGGAACTGCGACCTGGAGGAGATGACATGCTGTACTTAACTTTATCTGACCTAAACATAACTGATGAACCAATTGTAGATAAACGAGAAGATAATGACGTTGACACATTAGGAGGAAGTGAAGAAGTTAATGTCTCAGGAATCATGGAGGAAGCTGATGATGATAATAGGGAGTGTATTCCAGTAATATCAATGATATCTGACAGAATTATGGGTTATGTAAGAGAGGCACTACGAGAATGGAAGATAAGGAAAATGGAACAGGCACTGGCAACAAACATGGAACATAAGAGAAAGGAACCAACAACGGAAAATGAAGAGAGTGGAATTATGGGTCTCGAAGGTTTATACAAGAGTCATGCATTCGAAGACACACACGTCAAACGAATTCAAGACCGCAAACACAGACCTAGAAACAAAATATACGACAGTATACCAACAATTACGAAAGGAGCACGATATACCAGATCAATGCCCACATCTGCATGAGGCTGTCATTGAAAACGACCCTAAGACGTGAAAAAAAGCAATGACAGGAAAAAACAAGGCATTCTGGCTAAAAGCAGCATATGACGAAATGATTGCGATTGTACATATTGGAGTATTTGATATCATACCCGCAATACCAATCACAGAAGACCGAACAAAAAGAAAACCATTACCTGCAAAATGGGTCTTTACAACCAAAAGGAATAGAGAAGGAAAAGTCGAAAAGTTCAAGGCAAGATGGGTAGCACGAGGAGATCTACAACGCAAAGGTATAGATTATCGAGAAACATTCGCCCCGGTCGCAAACCTAGCTACACTACGCCTACTACTAAGAAAAATTGCGAAAGACGACCTGGAACTGGATCAGGGCGATGTTATTTCTGCTTTCCTAAACGGATTGATAGATACACTGGTATACTTACAGCAACCTGAAGGTTTCTCGATTGGTGACGGGATCTGCGTACTACACAAGAGCATCTACGGCTTATGCCAAGCGGCTCGCATCTGGTATGAAGTAGTAGACACAGCGCTTACTAAATTAGGTTCCAGGCGTTTAGTTGCAGATCAAGCAGTCTGGATAAAAACCAAACCAGAATTCCAATGCGTCATAGGACACGTTGATGACCTACTGACAGGGGGAAAACAACAAAGAGTGAATGAAACAAAAACCGAACTAGGAAAATGCTTC
Source organism: Terfezia boudieri ATCC MYA-4762 (assembly GCA_003788615.2). Taxonomy (NCBI): domain Eukaryota; kingdom Fungi; phylum Ascomycota; class Pezizomycetes; order Pezizales; family Pezizaceae; genus Terfezia; species Terfezia boudieri. The sequence goes on from ML121540.1 coordinate 1,154,110, forward strand.
AAAATGAAGGATTTAGGGCCGGCAAAACTGTTCATTGGACTCCATATCTCCAGAGACCGGAAAAACCGATCAATCTGCCTAGATCAAGCACACTATGCAAAAGAGATTCTCGAACTATACGGACTAAGTGATTGCAACTCAGTAACATTGCCATTTCAACCCGGAACACAACTACAAAGAACCAACCAGGCAATGGTGGGATCTTTGGGCTACATTATGAACTGCACTCGACCTGATTTGGCATATGCAGTCGGGAAAGTGGCTCAATATGCCTCAAACCCTTCACATACTCACATGTCCGCAGTTAAACACATTTTCAGATACCTTCGGGGCACAATCAATACCTCACTATGCATTCAAGGTTACGACAAGAATAACCGCATGATAGCTTATTTCGATGCATCTTGGGCAGATGATGTCAATGACCGTCACTGTATTATATAGGGGATCAGCAATAATCTGGAAATCAAAAAAGCACAAGTCTATCAGCCTATCAACAACGGACGCTGAGTACTTAGCAGCCACTGAAACTACTAGAGATATTTGTTGGATAAGAAATGTGTTTACGGATGCGGAACTCCAATTACCTGTACCAATGGAACTAAGAGGCGACAATATCAATGCGAACGCACTAGCAAATGGCACAACTACGAATAATCGAACTCGGCATATTGATATCCGTCACAGATTCGTAACAGAAAAAGCAAACAAAGGCCTCATCAAAGTAGTATGGGTCTCTACGGAATCACAAACGGCAGACATCTTTACAAAACCCCTATCACGAGATATCTTCCTCAAACATGCGAAAACCCTAGGACTTCGATTTGAAGAGCACCAATGCCTTTTCTGCCTATCTACATTCGCAAGTAATAACAACTTGCACAAACACATACGGATCGCACATATACAAGGTATTTGTTTCCCTATGGATCAAATTTTTTCCCTATTTTTTATCATATATTTATTAAAAATAAAAATAAAAATAAAAATAAAAACTTCTGCATATGTGCCTGAGTTGTGAACAAACTTCTGCATTCATGCCTGACTTTTGAACAAACTTCTGCATTCATGCCTGACTTCTAAACAAACCTCTGCATTATGTCTAAACTTTTTACAATAACTTCTGTTCTATTACCTTACCTGTATCTTTACTTACAAATTAGAGTACAGATCCTCAAATCAAGAGAATATGTATTTGATATAGGTGCACCAATGTTTTTTCTTTTTCTCTTTATAGTTAGACACTTCACTTTGCTCTGCTCATCTGCTCATCACACTACTTACTTTCTATTACTGTCAATCATTTGGTTTTGTGCTTTCTCTTTTATTTTTCTTTTTCTTTCTTATCTTATTTCTTTAGTATAAGAACTGTAAGAAAGAAGAGCCAGGTATCTATTTCTCTGACTATAGGATGAAGGTTACTTGTTTGACGTAAGGTTAAGACAATCTAGCTATATACTTTATCTACGACACTACATGACTCATTATGGTAATTGTGACATCACTATATTCTTGCACTACAGACTCACCCCTTTAGACTTTTAAAGGATACGTGCCACATATGCAATTTTTCCTAACATTAAGAACTGACGCCAATGACAAGAAACAGACAGTAACCGGAGATAAAGACAAATAATGACACTGACAAAAGCAGATCAAAGGACCCCTCTATTCTCCCCAACCCTAGTTGCTATTTACCATAACAACCCCACACATATAACCCTTCCATGATCTATTCTTTGTTACCCATCTACCAAGAAGTCTACTAGGCCACCTCTTCTTCATCTCCCATACTTCCCATCTTGTAACCAATCGACTTTCCTCATTGGGATCACCTTCACCTCTATGGCCTTCCTCATTGTATACAACTTCACTATGTCAAACAAATATCTTCTCTTTCTCTTTCCTGCTACAAGATCCTCTAATACTACCGAGGCCCCCAAGAATCCCACTTTTTCCACTCTATATGGTCCTTTCTACCTCATTTCTAATTTCTTCCCCTTGTCCTTATCCACAGCAAATTGCCTCAGTAATACCAAGTCACTCTGTTTTGGCTTACCCCACTTTCTCCATTTACTATCTCTATCTACTATTCTCTATTACTCTTCTAGCATCCTGTCTAGTGCTCTTTCCCTTATTTCTTTGACCCTCTCCATATTTACTCACCAATGCCATCCTTTTTCTCTATCCCTCTCACCAATTCCCTGGGTCACAGTCTGCTCCCACACTTTTACACCATCCTCTTCCTTCCAGTCCAATGCATGTTCCTTCAATATCCTACTTACTATACAGTCCCTTGCTGTGAGGTCTTCAATTATCACTCGAGGATTAAATCCCATAAACAATTGAGCTGGTGTGTATCCATGTATTCTCAGAACTCTGGTATTGATTGAGAACACTACAGGGGTCAAATATCTGTCCCATTCTAATAGATCTCATCTCTCTTCATAAAGAATTGTTCTCAATCCCATAAGTACCAATTGTATATACCTTTCTGTCAACTCTACTGACGATGGATTTATTATAGGTGCTGGGAATAGTAGTACGCCTCTCTTCTTCAACTTCTGTAGTATAATCCCTTTCACAAAATAACTTATATTGTCACAATAAACTGCTCTTAGCCAGCTCATGGTCAATGCCACTCTAGTCAATGTTCTCAGAACTGTCTCACTATCTGCTGATAATATTGCATCTACAAATAGATATCTTGAGAAATAGTCAACTATAATAGGGATGTATCTATTTCCTGTTGTTTTTCCTGCTAAGTTGATTAGGCCCATGAAGTCTATCCCTATCATGTCCATTAGTTACAAATTGAATATTGGTTTCAGTTCTTTCGATAGCCTGAGCAGTCCAAACCTTTGACATAAGTCGCACTCCATTATATACCTGTGAACATCATGTGCACTTGTAGGGCAGTAATACCTCCCGTCCAAGATCCTTAATATGATTTCTCTGGAGAAATGACCATGACAGTCATGATATCTTGATATTACTCATCCGACTTCTCCTCTTAAAATACACTTTGCGAGTTTACCTGAATTCTCCCTATACAACAATATCTCTTCTCCTCCTTCTGCCTTCTCGATCATAACATATCTTCTTGCTTGCATTTTCACCCTCCTTGCCAAGTTCTTCCCCACTCCACATATATATCTGGATGTTTTATATTCCACAATCCCCCTATACTAATCATCATATCTCCACTTCCCCCATTTCTCCTCCTGTTCCTTTCCCATCATCTCATCCTCACTTGCCCTCTGCTCAACCTACTCAACTTCTTCATTCAAGGTCACTGCTGCTACATCCTCCCAGCTTTCTAATTTTTCCTTTAGTGGATTCATACCTCTTTCTGGTATTCTTAACAATCCATCTACTATTATATTTTCTTCCCCTCTTATATGATGATATTGTATGTCATATTCTGATAGATGCACTAACCACATCAGGAAAGAAATTTTGGTATCCAGATGCCCTGCAGTGGTAACTGGGCACTACTGCTTTTTCCCTTGCCTCTCGTGGCACCCATGGCGTCCTGTACCTACTGCCTTTCGGCCCTTGCCTCCCAAGGTGCCCTGTAAATATATGTCTTCGACCTCTGCCTCCCAGGGCACCCTGTGCGTATCTCTCTGCCCTTCTGCCTCCCAGGGTATCCTAAGTGTACCTCTCTGACCAGGGCATCTTATACCTACCTCCCTCCCAACCCAAGCATCCTGTACCATACTCCCTGACCTTCTACCCTCCAGGGTACCCTGTACGTACCTTTCTAACCTTCTGCCTTCCTGGGTATACTAAGTGTATCTCTCTAACCTCCTACCTCTTATGGTCTGACTGGAGTATCTATTCTCTAGGCCTTGGTATGATATGTCTTATCAAGCACAATACAATCATAATTATATTCAAACTCACTATCCTATATACTCCTCAATTCCTCCTTTTTCATTCACTATAGAGCTCATTTCATGTATTAAAATCAATTCTATTATTTACAAGCTACGAACGTCCTTCTTTTAACCCAATGAGATGCGCTATTCCTTCAATGTCCATAATTCGAAATATATTCATTCCCTTTCCATTCTCCCGCTCCTCTATACATATCATTCCTTCATCCCCACCTGGTCTGGTTGAACCTCATACTTGAAGTAATGAAACAAGAGCCACTTCATAGATCCTGTTAATATTATCCTGCATACTGAAGAGCCCTTCCAGTTTGCCAACAATTTTTCTATCAAGGTCACCCATTACATACTCTGAAAGTTCCCTCTACCATACTCACACCCAATCCACCCTGAGCTGACCTCGTTTGCGAAATGGTTGTCCTACAGTCTACCAGATATTGTCGGTCTGCCTACCTTTGCCCTGGAATTGTGGCACCATAACTGATAGCTGCGCAAAATAGTTTGTTGGGAAATGTGGGACCTCTTCCACATTCATGGCTCCTAGTGTGCTATCCATGTTTCACCTCAGGTATTGGTAAAAGCGCTCCGTAAGCTGCGTAATATCCAACCTTGCCGCAAGCATCTGCATAGGAGTTCTCTCTAGACTCTCCGAAGCTTGTTTCCTTCCCAATACTGGACCCCGTACTCTTCCTGCCTGTATAGCCGCCTTCTCAAGGTTATTGGCACTGTGGCTTCTGATGATACTAAGAATTTCCCCACTGAACTTATACTCCTGACTCCATACCTTTATATTCAGTTCCCTCATTCGCAATGCATGTTCAACCGTGATGGTATCCAGTATTTGCTCGGTTGTATTCACACGGTTAGATCTTGGATAAGCATCTTTCAGAGGCTTGTGTAGAGCTTCTGTAATCTCTGTGGAATATTAAGGGAGACTCTCGAAATCTTTGATCTGCATGCTATAGTGAGATAGAAGATGTAGCTTAGGAAAATTGAAATTGGCCTAGTACAAGACGTCCTGAATTACCTGTTGTCTATCTTGCTGTTCTTGTGTAGCTATTTTCTTCCTCTTATTGGCGTTGAGCTTGAAATATTTATCCAATTTAGCCTGACGTGCCTCGACTTGATCAATTGCAACATCCCTTGAAGCCTCCTTTGCTGTCTGATGATCCTTCTTGGTAGCCTGAAACTCACTGTAAACATGCAGGTCATCATGAAATTTCCAGAGGTATAGATCCATATAACCTATTGTCTGGGGTGTATGACTCCAGTACTGCGCCATAGGGCAGAAATTAGTGATATATCGTATACAATGGATCGCTCTTTTGGAATCTGCTTTGGTGCCTGCTGAGAGTCTTGGAGTGTCTGTTATTGGATCATGTACTGCTGCTGTGAAGCAAGCCAAAATCACATGATTAAATCCTTGCATTTTGGTACCACTCCACATCGTAATTTGCTAATATCTTTTTTTGGGTAGACGATATCCTGGATATGATGGGGTCTGTTCCCAGACCCTATCGAACACCTCCATGCGCTGGTATTTGTTGAGGAACTGATCTATCCAGCTCATAAGATACTTGAGTATTCCAAGAAAAATATTGTAAAGTATATCACCACGGACTAGGTGTAGTGGCTAGATACTTAGGCCTCGCAGCTGTACCCAAAGTGTATTTTTGAAGGGCTTTATTCCAGCCTCACCCAACCTACCTATATGTTAACCATGTTCTAATCATCCAATTATCATTGGCTACATACCTTTCTAGATCCCCTGCTCGATACAGACTCTCATATTCTGCATGATTATGTATGGGAAGTAATTTCTTTAGTAGGACTCCAAGTTCCCGCGGACCTGCAATACATACAGGGTAGCGATTCGTTTTAATACCATGTAAATTGACATTTTCCATATGGTCAGCAAGCCAGGTGGAGAGAATTGGCATGCACTTCCTAACCTTGCTGTCTCCATAGAGGATATCAGAACTGCCTGCCTATTAAAGTTGTTAATACAGACCCTCATAGCCACATCTACGATCGTGTATGTACTAAAAATACCTTTGTGAGGGGCGACAGGATATATGAAACAATCTAATATTGTACCCTTAGCGCATCATATTCCTGCTCCTTTATTGAGAAACCTTAAATCTTATTGTTCTGCTTAGGGCCGACCGGCAAAAGTCCCACTAGAATCCATACTTGAGCTGATGGCTGATTTCGAATTTCTGCATGAATATTGCCAATACTCATAAATAAGGGCCATAATTTCTTGTCTCCAGAGAAATTCGTAAGGTAAGTTTGATTAGATGTTAAAAGTACTGGTATCAGTAATGACCCAATCAGAAGCATCTTCTAAAGTCTCGTCAATATCTACACTTGTGTTCGCTAGATAGGTTCTATACTTGTATTCTCTACCACCAATCACCGGTATTCATTTTGGTATATATCCGGTTACCTTCCTCATCAAATTCCTGAATTGGCACGAAAACCATGTGTTTACTATAGGCATGTTCCTGAAGGAGATATTGTACGGTATCCTCAAGGTCCCTGTAATAGAATGTACAGCCCTTTTGAAGGTGAAAGTCGACTGTTCCTGTCTACCAGCTGGGTTGGTCAATCATCTTACATATTTTATTTCTCCATGTATATCCTAACTGAAAATGGACTCTCTCAGAAAGACCTTCTGGTAGCAGTTCTTCTTTGAACAAATGATCAATATTTTTTAATGAGGTCTTGCTCTCATAGAAGAATCTCACAAGCTTGTATTTGTACACATTCCAGAAAGGTAATATTAGATTGAATTGAAGCCACCGCAAATCGTCTAAAGGTATTGTTGCAATAATTTTCCCAACTTCAAGCTCTGCCAGCAGACACTGTGTAACTAGTATAGACTTCTACTGGACCAGTAGAATAGCTGTAATGAATGATACTAGACAGTAGTCATTCGGTACCGTTTATACAATCTATATCCGCTTGGGGACGGATGTTTGTGTATGCCGGTTCTGCTGAGGGATTGCCTCAGAAGGGTAGGTTGATTACTAAGAGGGGGTGTTCCGTGAGGAACAATAATATAACAGGTGTAATCTTCGATTGTAATTATGCTATCTATCTGATCGCTGCTGTTCGGGTTGTCTGAAGACTGATGGATTCCAGAGGGGATCCAGCGGCCTTTATATAGCTGTTCAGAGACCCTAATGACTAAGGAAATACATAATGATGGTTGGCACACCTCCAGAGGAGGGTGTGCCATACAAGAGGGTGTGGAGCCCCAGAGGGTGTCCACGAAACGGCAAGTTCCATGGAATTTACCATGGCAAATTCCGTGCCAGTTGAACTACCGAATCCGGCAGTTGCTGAGGGTGGACGAAGGCTAGCCCTTCGACCGTGAACGCTAGTTACATAATAATGCAATAAATATAGAAAATACATGATATGAAATACAAGACAATAAGCTTCCTTATTACACTTCCCCACTTAGAAGGATTTACTATATTTATAGTTTATGACCGATGAGTCACTAGATGACCATGCAACGGTTCGGAAAATGGAACGACCTCCTTTAGTGACCTTCGGATGATTGGATATGAGAACATAGAGGATTTCTATACGTAGTCCATATTGTTCCCGGTTTCGAACGTTCATATGTTCTACGTACATTCTCACTTCCTAACCTGACGGATGTCTTTAATGGTCTCTGGATCTTCGACTTTGGGTTGAGATCCATATTTCGGGGGTCCCTCTATGCACGAACGGATTGATGTTAATTCCTAAGTTACGATGTTGATACCGTTCGATGCATCTTACTTCACTTGGTTATTAAATCCTGCGTACGTGTTTATTCATATGGCTTCCAGATATTATAGGGATTTACAGATACATGTTTATTCGTTTATCGTTGACGTCGTAGCATTATGGTATTTGATCTGGCCAGAGGTAGAGGGTTATAGGAATCGTTTGAGTACCGATATCATGGACCGTAGATGTATCGAGATACTTACTATGATCTGTCATCAGTAAGCCATGGCAAATATGTTAGATATAGGCGAACCCCTGCCTACAAACACATACGGCCAAGACGACTCCCTAACGGAGTCTTCCCATCCAACTAATGATTCTCCCCACAAGGCATTCCTTGTTATTATATTGTCCACATTAGAAGCAAACATTAATACGATAGATAGACTAGCGACGACAAGCCCAACAGACTTCTGACTACCTAAGGTCTCCCCTAGGTCGCCGGAAATATATCGACAAGTCTCTGGGATTACTGATTCCTTTATGTATTACTACCAACCGTGTGGAGGTCTCCTCCCACACGGTATGTCCTCCCACACCTCGGGTTCTCCCACAGGTGCTTTGCCGTTCAAGGTACCTTAAATGGCACCGTTTAAGGCACCGTCAACTTGATGGCTTAGGCCGTCAACGACTCCCACCTGCTTCCGATCGGGAAGCTGGCACTTGCGATCAATGTATTATTACGTTATTTATATCTTTTATGTACTATACTGTTCGGTCGGATTTCTCGCTTCCGTACCACCGTGATAGAGCTACCACCTCCGTACCGTGATAGAACTGCCGCCTCTATATTATTACAGAGTTGCCGCCTCCGTATCGTGAGAGCTGTGATTTCCGTACCGTAAAAGAACTATGATCTCTGTACCGTGAGAGAGTTATGGTCTCCGTA
>ML121541.1:38447-206452 GCA_003788615.2 Terfezia boudieri ATCC MYA-4762
TGTGGCTGCATGGGATACGTAAGTAGACACTTGAGAAGTACCAAAGATTCATGGCTGACAGAGGAAATATCTATAGCGGGTGCTGGAAAAACAAAACTCACGTACGTGACAACAAGATTCCAAAGGCGTGAATATTGCAAATATTAACATGCTCTATATCTCTAGATGCCAAGTTATCAAAGAACTCCATTCCGCAAATCCCAATGAAGTGCTTTGCTTTTTTTATTGTAAACGAGACGGTGAAGCCTCACGGAGGATACCACTGACAGTCTTGCAAGCGATTATCAAACAACTCAGTCTATGGCAGCCCGATGGTCTGCCGAATGAGATACTTAATCGCTATATGGTGGATCAAAAAAAAGGTTTTCCCGCAGGGAAGACTGGGGTGCTACGATGGGAGGACTGTGGGAATTTACTATTGTCCCTTCTCAATATGTACCCACAAACAACTATTATCATTGACGCCTTGGATGAGCTAGACCTTGATTATGAGTCCAAGCATCGCCATTTACTGCTAGAGCTTTTGAATGATGTCATTCTGAAGTGTGAAAGTCTAGTCAAGATCTTTGTGGCCAGTCGCGATGACCAGGATATTGTGATGGAGTTTAAGAAAGTGCCGAATCTATTCATCAAGGCCACGGACAACCTGAAGGATATAGAACGGTACATTATTCGTGAGTTCGAAACAGATAGGCGGTTCACTAGGCCGCCTTGGTCACCTGCACTCAAGAATATCGTTTATGCTGAACTTTGCAAGAAAGCCAATGGAATGTAGGTTTGATATTCTCCATTCTACGTTTCCTGAAGTCGCTGACACACGCTACAGGTTCCAATGGGTTAAGCTACAGCTCCAATTCCTAGTTTCTATGAAGGTTGAACGAGATATCCGACAGAAATTGGGGAAGGCGCCAAAAGGTCTTATGGCAGCTTATGATCAGATTTATTCTCTGATCGAGGGTGAAGAAGAGTATGGCTGTGAGGCAGCCAAATGTGCGCTAATGTGGGTCATGTGCACGGTGGAGCCTTTGACAATGGAGATATTGCTTGAGGCTACAAGATATGCCACCGGATCACAGGATATTATTTCAGCCGAGGTTCTGCTTGAGCTCTGCCGCAACCTATTGACATGGGACAAATCCAAAAGGTCTAACGTAGTCCAATTTGCCCATCTCTCTGTTAAAGAATACCTCATTGCTGGGAAGTGGACCGAAGCGGAAGCTCATGCAATTGCCGCAAAGTCGTGCGTAACAGTATTGATATCTGAGAATGGGCTACCGCGGACTCGCTACCGAAATACTACCTTGTTGGAGTATGCAGATACTTATTGGTTGGAGCATGTGTCGGAAGGTTGCGCTGGCCCATCCCGCCAGATATTCAAACAACTTCTCTGTGATTTCCTTGGGAGTCCAGCTCTACCTAGCCCTTGGTATGGAAATTGGATCCGTGGAGGGCAGCAGTCTAAACGTGTACCGACTGCTGGGATTGAGAAAAAACTGTATGAAGCCCATTTGGCTACCCCTCCTAACCCTATATTCCTGGCTGCCGCTTGCGACTTTTTAATAGAGTTTACGGATGAGTCCTGGCCGCAGTGGGAGTGTTTTGACCTCCACAGTCGAAACGATCGCGGGGATACTCTATTTTACATTGCTGCCCGAAATGGAAATAATGCTGTGGCCACACGCTTATTGACACATGATATGGTTGATCTCAATGTGAAGAGCAGTTTCGGAGACAACCCCTTACTGGCAGCTGCTTATTGGGGACATTCAAAGATAGTGCAGCAATTGTTGGCTCACAGTGCCATTGATGTCAACGCGAAGGGGGAGTCTCACCACGGTGAAAGCGGCACCCCCTTATATTTGGCGGCACTCAAAGGACATGCAGAGATAGTACAGCAATTGTTGGCTCACAGTGCCATTGATGTCAACGCGAAGGGGGAGTCATATGACGGTGAAACCGGCACCCCCTTATTTGGGGCGGCACTTAAAGGACATGCAGAGATAGTGCAGCAATTGTTGGCTCACAGTGCCATTGATGTCAACGCGAAGGGGAAGTCACATGACGGTGAAACCGGTACCCCCTTATTTGTGGCGGCACTTAAAGGACATGCAGAGATAGTACAGCAATTGTTGGCTCACAGTGCCATTGATGTCAACGCGAAGGGGGACTCCGGCACCCCCTTATTTGGGGCGGCACTTAAAGGTCATGCAGAGATAGTACAGCAATTGTTGGCTCACAGTGCCATTGATGTCAACGCGAAGGGGAATTCCGGTAACCCCTTATTTGGGGCGGCGCTTGAAGGACATGCAGAGATAGTACAGCAATTGTTGGCTCACAGTGCCATTGATGTCAACGCGAAGGGGAAAACCGGCACCCCCTTATTTGTGGCGGCACTTAAAGGACATGCAGAGATAGTACAGCAATTGTTGGCTCACAGTGCCATTGATGTCAACGCGAAGGGGAAAACCGGCACCCCCTTATTTGGGGCGGCACTTAAAGGACATGCAGAGATAGTACAGCAATTGTTGGCTCACAGTGCCATTGATGTCAACGCGAAGGGGAATTCCGGCAACCCCTTATTTGTGGCGGCACTTGAAGGACATGCAGAGATAGTACAGCAATTGTTGGCTCACAGTGCCATTGATGTCAACGCGAAGGGGAAATCCGGCACCCCCTTATTTGGGGCGGCACTTAAAGGACATGCAGAGATAGTACAGCAATTGTTGGCTCACAGTGCCATTGATGTCAATGCGAAGGGGAAAACCGGCACCCCCTTATTTGGGGCGGCACTTCAAGGACATGCAGAGATAGTACAGCAATTGTTGGCTCACAGTGCCATTGACGTCAACACGGAGGGGAGGTCACATGGCTTTGGAAGCGGTACCCCCTTATTTATGGCGGCACTCAGAGGACATGCAGAGATAGTACAGCAATTGTTGGCTCACAGTGCCATTGATGTCAACGCGAAGGGGGTTTCATATCACGGTGAAAGCGGCACCCCCTTATTTGGGGCGGTACTTAGAGGATATACAGAGATAGTGCAGCAATTGTTAGCTCACAGTGCCACTGATGTCAACGTGGAGGGGAGGTCATATGGCGGTGAAAGCGGTACCCCCTTATTTGGGGCGGCACTTAAAGGACATGCAGAGATAGTACAGCAATTGTTGGCTCACAGTGCCATTGATGTCAACGCGGAGGGGAGGTCATATGGCTTTGGAAGCGGTACCCCCTTATTTATGGCGGCACTCAGACGACATGGAGAGATAGTACAGCAATTGTTGGCTCACAGTGCCATTGATGTCAACGCGAAGGGGGTTTCATATCACGGTGAAAGCGGCACCCCCTTGTGTATGGCGGCACTCAGACGACATGGAGAGATAGTACAGCAATTGTTGGCTCACAGTGCCATTGATGTCAACGCGGAGGGGAAGTCATATAAAGGTGAAAGCGGTACCCCCTTATACCTGACGGCCGTCAAAGGACATGGAGAGATTATACAGCAATTGTTGGCTCACAGTGCCATTGATGTCAATTTCCAGGACGAAGAGGGCGAAACGGCCTTATTTGCAGCTGTCAGAGCAGGGAACAAGGCTGCGTTCTGGAAGCTCACGGCACATTCTGGCATCAATCCACATCTGCGAAACAAGAAAGGAGAAACCGTCTTGATGATAGCTATCGCAACAAAACAGCAGAGCACAGAGATATTTCAATGGTTACTGGGCCAGTGTGATACCAGTCGGCAAAATAACAAGGGTGAAACGCCAATATTGCAATTTAGAGAGAGCGGAAATTCCAGCGGACCAAGCGTACGGGCCAGCACTCTAGAAAAGCTCATTGATTGACCCATTTGTTCCCATGGGGCGAGTAATATACGATTCTATCACGATAGTCTAGTTGTTATCTGTCCAATTACAATTTCATTTGCTCACTTCAAGTCTGTTATATTGGTTTTTGTTATGTAGTTTAGGTCATAATCGTGATTGGGAATTTTCCTAATGTTGAGTTATGTGGGTCTGATTAAGAAAAAAGCCTCCTGTTTTGTGAGGTTACCGGTTACCCTGTAATTGGTTAACCAGGGTAGTAGATGGCCCTCAAACTATTTCAGTCGCAAGACTTCTATTTCAGGACTAGCGTACTACCCTTTATGGCAGTCACTGTGGTTCCTAGTATTAATAGCGTAATTACGCTCAATATCCATGCACGCTCTAGTTTACATACTGTACGTAACGGTTTAGGTACGGTTTATAAGTTTTGAGTGTGGTGTTATGATTATTATACATTACTTACATACACGTTCCCATAAAAACGCTCTTGCACTTATGGCGAGGCTAGCCTAATGCACACAGCTTATGTACTGTACGTACATAGTCTGGTGCCAACCAGACTAGTACGTACATACAGTACAATCCTCTGCAAGCCAGACTAACAATACCTGGGGAAAAGTTATAACGCACCCCTTTTTATGCATCGATCTCACCACTGTATGTCTCGCCAAATAGCGAACTGGCACTGCATATTATGCAGGGGCTGCATTATAACTTTCCCCCAGGCACTGTACATACAAGTAGTGCGGCAAATAACTTTAAAATGTAGATGTAATTACATTGAGCTCCAAGGCCATATTTCCAACATATCATTTGTTGGTCCATGCATGCTTTCTTTCTTCGCTATGACGCTACTGTGTGGTCATTCGTGTTCTGATAAAGACTAACTCAGCATGCCCTGATACTACGCTGTAACTCCCCTTCCATGCGATTACATTTGTTCCACACATCTATAAAACCATCTGTATGATGCTTGAGTCAACAAGGGTGCCTAATGACACAATAAACCAACGTCGGAGGTAATAGAGACAATAAGCAGTATAGAAATACCAAGCTGTCAAGCTGTACCGAATCTGCCCTGGCTTCCCACTTCAACCCCGACAACAATGGTGCAATAGATGAAAATAATTCAAAAGGTCGTCTCCGTCTCAGCACTCCAAGCATTTTGATTAAATAGATTTCTCTAGCAACAGACTTCCAGATATTTTCTTCAGCTCACCCCTTCTAACCACCACACTGTCTTCCTGTAGGATTATGATTTGTCTCCGCTCCGCGGATAGAGGATGTTGCACTTCTGGCATGGGCGCTCAATCCTCCACCATCCATACGGCTTCTATCTGCCCTTATCGCCCTCCGGAGCAAAGCATCTCGTCGAAAGGAGAGAGTTACCTCCCCGCGTTCCCAGTTCATGTCGACACCAGACGCGGAACGAACAGAATCCGATAATCCTACCTGCCCCAACGTATCGCTGTACCCCCCAATCAGATCTGGAGCATTTCCATCGGTAGAAGGGTTTCCAGAAGTTGAGTGGCGAGTGGTAATCGCTTCTCTCCAACTTCTTTCGCCCGAATTCCTTGATCCAAATACCCTTCTCAACCACGTTCCTCCTTTCATACTGCCCACCAAGCCATCAAGAAGCACCCGCCCTATGGACTTCCCATATCTACTTTCGTAGGTTTTCTCCGTATCTGATAAGCTCTTTTCATATATGGTGGATTCTTCATCATCCATATCGTAGGGATAATTGTTGATTATGGGAGAGACCTTTTCTTGCTCCTCCTCCGGCCAGATGACCTCTCCATTCTTTTGACCCTCATTACGCCATCCTTCAGATATCCCTTTTCGGGAGCGACTTTTGCTGAATTTTCTTCCATAGATTTGTGGAAGGAGAGGGCGCCCTTGGTATTGCCTTGAGTGCTGAGCGCTGACGTAGTTCCTTCGGATGTACCGAATGCTGTGGATCAGCCCATAAAACCATAGGATTATTCCAGCAAGACATATGAACACTCCGAAAAGCAGAAAGCTATACTCCCGTAAACCTATCCCAGTCCCCAGGCCTTTCACAGGCAGTAGGTCAAACGTTGTGCTAGCTTCAATGTATTCCTTGGCGCGACAGTGATAGAGCCAGCCTTTGCCGGAATGTGGAGGCGGTGGGCAGCTTCCGTAGCTATTGACGAGCCTGTCGTATAGCTGAACCAGTTTGTGGTTAAGGACATTCGCTGGGGTAGGGTTCAGGTTTGAAGAGGTCTCTTGTTGGGTAATATGATTGACTGGAGACTGAATACGACCAGAATGTTGGTATTGTAGCTGCATCCTACTCTGGAATCGGTCACGGTACTTTCGTGGGCTATTCTTACGCAAGACCGGTATGAGGACATTGGCTGCAGTTTCCTTGCTCGCAACTTCGGAGTCCTCAGCGAGAGCGGTTTCCGTAAGCGCACCTGATAGCACTCCCTCACTGGGAATGCTTGAGATTGCTACAGAGGGTGTTGCAGTGGGTAGGAGACCGTGGAAGAAGCGTCCAGGAAAGCCAGGCCTAGCGTCTGAAGAATGTATCTAATTTACTTTAGTTTGGTCCACGGGGGTTGAGGGCGGGGAGTCACGGCTACCTTCAATACAGACCCTTCAGCATCTGTTTCACCTCGCTCACTCGCTTCTTCAGAATCCTGTGACTGTTGGACCAGCACAGTGGTTTGAATCGAAGGGTCAAATCGGTCGTCTGCTGAGTCCAGTTGGTTTGGGCTCTCAGGAATGCCTATCGTAAGAGGGAAGGCAGGCATCGTTCATCAGATAGGAATTATCCAGGATGCATATGCTGAATTTGAGGATTTGAAAAACCGTGTGGAAAGCCGGAAACAATAGATCAAGTATCGTCAGCACGTTAAAGCACTGACTGTAGCTTGGTACTACTATACCTATACCTAGTCACGAGACTACTGTAATTTATAAAAAGAGTCTTCTCGTAGAATAAACTACCGTTATCTAAGCATTAAAGTTCATTCCGCCTTTATTTATCCATTTCTTGTACATACTTTACATAGTTCATATTATCGAGCAAGCGGGGCTCTGGATAGGCCGCGAATACTTTCTCTCATAGAGTAGTAAAAAATCTGGTTTCCCTGTTGAATACTTAGCCCAGGAGGAATATCTTTTGGTATTCCCCAGTAATAGGAATATATATATATTTACATATATGCGTCTATGCATTTTAGTATTTCCTAAGCCCCCCTGAATTCCTTCTAAGCTGATGGTTTCAAATGGCTTCGCTGACTTAGTATGTGATGCCCATAGACCTCGATCCACGGCGGCTGCAAACTTATTCAAGTCCCTATTTAGCATGATACAGGTAACACACACATCTGACACAAGCAGAGGAAGAAAAACAAAGCTCTAATACCAGAAGAACACCATAGAATTCCCAAAAATCAAGTCCCCATATATTTAAGGTTACCCCAAGGCCTGGTGTGGGAGTAACCTTCCCATATAAACTCCTACAAACGTGGCCAATATACTTCCTATGACGGGGAAACTCGTCCCAGATGACGGACGGCGTTTCTTCCTTACACGTGCGAAGAGGAGCATGAACCATTGCCGTACGTCTTCCCCATATACCCTCCTTATCAAACCTTTTTGCGAGATATAAAACTCACAGTCACTTTTTCCGGAATGATGGGTTCAACAAATGATGCCGAGGGCTCAAAAAGACTCCTCAGGGGAGAATGTGCAACGGGGGAGTTTACCGAAAGCCGATATAGCCCCGACGGAGACCGGTTGCTGGATTCCAATTTACCGACTCTTGCAACAACTCCACATACCCCCCCCCTCAGACATGGACTTGAGGATCACGATCACGATAGAGGTCATATTCCTGCGTCCGGATCTCGTGAGTACGCACCTAACATGGATAGAGCAAACCAGATTGGGGTACAGCAACCACAACACAACTTGGATTCAGCATACTCTGGCCGCACTTCAGGCTCAGCAAACACAAGGTTCTACCTCCTAGATACCGAATCTTCAGCCCCAGATTCCCGCAAAACAATCCTTTGGTCCATCGACCCGGAGCACCTCATATACAACATTTGGTTAATTGAGAGTTTTACCAAATTCATCCAGAGCTTCTACCCCCCTCCTGCACGAATCGGGAAATATACACTCAACTTCATAGTAATGGACAGCGAATTCCCCAATGAGAATAGTCTTCAGATGTTGCCTCGCGAATTTGTCTCATATTTAGTGAAGGAACCATACAACCCTACAGTGGAATTTCAGGGTAAATGTGGACATGTTCTCACGTTACCTACACTCAATATGGGTTCCGGGAGAATGGGAAAAAGGCTACGAGTGGTATATATGATTGAATACGACCCTCCAGATTTTGAGGGACCCCAAACGCCGCAATATGATTTAAGACCGTATGAAAACGAAGTTCCAGCACTTTCACGAGCTCCTGTACAGTTAAATTATCCACAACGCATGCAAGAACTCGATCACTCTAGAGCGGTACACAGCTGTCCTTTGTATAAGAATCAAAAGTATATGGCCGTTATCACAGTCCACATTCTTCTCACCGACGACAGGCTGGAGAAAAGGGTCCTCCGGCCACCCTTCGATATCGACATTGAAGAACAGGGCAATTTCTCTGAGCTGTACACCAAGGTCGAGGCCCTAATCAGCGATGCATATTCAGTTTCCGCGCAGGGAAAGTTGTCAGAGATTGTCGGTTCTAGAGCAGTAGAAGTCCACCTGGCATATAATACGTTCGTACTTCCAAGACATTTTGCTTGGAATGAGAAGAGTTTCACTGAATTCGACGCTCATGAAAAAGGAGGAGCGTGGAAGTTGCATTTGGTTGCCTGGATCGTCGAGCATCCACTAGGAGACCCCGAAGGGGCACCGACTGGTCTCCCTCTACCCCGAGTTACCATCGACCGACTGGGGAATGGTTGGGCGACGCCGGCCCCACTTGATCTTCGTGAATGGAAAGCTAAAGGAGATGATACTAGCGGTTTTCAAAGCTCCAGGAAAGCCAAGGAACCTGACCGTCGACTAAGACCTAATTCTCCGTCGCAAGGTAGTGAGTATAGCGCTCTGAGCAGGGACTTTAGCAGCGAGCCAGGATCCCATACCTCGCCACATGCGACCTACCAGGCCTGGCCTTGGTTTTCGAGGGAACCATCACTCCCTCCCCGGCCGGTTGAGATTGGAGATCCAATCGATGGAAGACCGTGGCAAAGCACGAATTGTGGGTGGGGCCAGGAGATGAAGCCAGGTTGGTGTCATAAGCCCAAAGGAAAAACACGTGCCCCGAGTTGGCAGGCCTACACAGAAGAGCATCGGGAAGATGAGGATGAACGCAGACGTGCTGAGAGTTATCTAGAAGATTTCTATATTGATAAGGCGCCAGTGCGAAATGATGGCCCCCACCATGGAACTGTGCAGTATTATAGAGGGCCGGATCATGGGCCTGTAGCTGAGCATGGGCCAGGCGGAGTGTGGAAGCATTATGGTGTGGCTGGCGAACACAAGCCCGAGACAGACTACTGGCGGCCAGAGAGTGCAGGGTCGGTGGCTAGTGACCACTCTGGTAGCCAAGATCATTCTAGCAGAGGAGTGTCGGAGCATCGCCCGGCGGAGGGATTACACATGGGTCAGAGTAGAGGGGGGCTCGATCATGCGGGGAGACATCCCGGGACACAGGCGTATAATGTAAATTTCACGGCTCAGCCTGGACATGACACTGATCAGCTAGAGGCGCGATCTAGTCCTGTGAAAAGAAAGAGGGAAGAATAAATCTACGCCAAAAATTTCTACGTAGCACTGAATTAGAACTGGTAGTTTGATTCTGGAGAGGGCCTATTGTATGCATAAACTTCACAGAGAAGCGGATCATCCCCGGGAAGTGGATCAAACGGTTTCGTCCAATATCCTACCAAATGAGCTCAAATTTGGGAAATCAAGTTTCTTGGACAGGCGAGGTGCATTACTGCTTGAACGATCCAAGAAAAATACATGGAGTCATTGGGCAGGTTTAGTCGAAAGTTGTAAATGGATTGGGGCTCTGAAAGGTTCAATGGCATAGAGTTTGTTTACTTGGTGCTTGGATTATGTATATATAGCAGTCCTGATCCCGGGCGAAGATGGAGTATTTATTGTTGTCGTTCAACAAAACCATCTCCAAATGAAGCGCTAAATATGGCTCAAAAGAATGCAAGCAGCGAGTACCCTACTTATGATATCTGACACCAATTGATCCTATGGTGGAAGGGGGAAAAATGTTGAGATGGGTCTGTCAAATGAACCTGAGGTCAAGTGTAAAACAGCTCAAAAGGATCGATGCATGGAGGGCAATCTTTTGAGCCTATCACAGCCCTTACTCGGCATAAACTGAGGTATCTTCTCCTAGTAGTTTTATTAGGAGGAAATAAATCTTGGGGTATGTCAATCAACAAAGCTTCAAATTCCACTTCCGCCCCCCCCCTCCACCCTCCCCTTCCCCCCGCGCTTTGTTCAAGAAATTATGGTACATACATCTGCAATATATTCCTACAATTTGAGCCCATCTAGTTGAGTATAGGAGGAGAAACTGTCGAAAGGAATTGGTTGAAGTATAGTTTAGTATAGTGCTAATAGATTTCAGTTAGCGATTGTGTATGTTGGGTTTGAGAAGGAAAGTGATGACTCTGTTAACTTTAACCCCTCTTGCCCTGCTGATACAACGTTATCGAATAAAACTTAGTCAGGCTTAAGCTATATATCTCTAACCAGACTAGAGACTACGAAGCCTCGACGTTCAGTCGACAGTTCTCTGCAAACAAGACAAAAGCACACTCAACCTATAGAGTATACCTATCACAACAAAAACACTCCAGCCTTACCATCTTTAACATGTCGACAAAAATCTTCATCCTAAAACTCCAAAGTCCCAAGTTGCCTGCCCCTCCGAATGATTACATTCTTGTGTTGAACGAACACCTCACTCCTGATGAGTTCGTCGCAGACCTACAGGAGTTGTTCCCCGCCATTTCGACAGCCAACGGGAAGCTTAGGCTTGTACTGGACGGGTCCTATCGTATGACCCCGAGACAGTTTCTGAGGTATATGATGACGACGGTCGCGTATACGCCGGAGATGAAAGGCGGGGTTTGTGTTCCGAAGTTGTTGGGGAGGGGGAATGGCATTCAGATAGTTTATGGGGAAGGTGTGCAGTCTACCGCAAGCCGTCAGTCAACGATTCCAGCAAGCGTCGGGAATATGGGCAAGCCGGTGAAACAGGTTGGTGCAATGCAAATTAGCGAAAATCTCGAACCTTCAGCCAGCAGCAGGGCGACTCAAGCTCATCCAGAAACCCCATGCCCCGGACCAGCGCATGAGAATGCCAAACATGTGCTGGTATTAATATTTCAACAAGAAATGTCCATATCACCAGAAGTCTATTTTCCAATAATCGCACTCGAAAATGTGCCCCAGTCTGGAGATTATGAGGAATGTTTGTGGTTGGAAAGTGAGATCTTGGCCAAGTTGCCGAAATGGCTGGATCATTCACAGGTCAAATTGGGGTTTTCTTACTTCGGGTTTCAAGGAGGGGTAGGTTCTCGTATAACTTGGAATAAAGATTCATTTAGCTGGAGTGAGGGTAATAAGGAATGGATTTTGAATGTTGCAGCGTATATCTCCTGGTGAGCTCTAAGTATTGTCAGTGAAGGCTCAAGCAATTACCAAAACCTCTCCTCAGTGATTAGTTAGTTAGTATGGGGTTCCAGTTCAAAATAAGTTGTGGCGGGATTTTTGTACTTAACTCTATATATTTGAACTCGCTTCATGACAAGCCAGACCATAATTTTTTTTTTCTGTTGTCTTGGTGGACGTAGGTAGTTAGGTATTGCTATTCTCGTGCCCAGCCTTATTCCTGTTTTTCCTTTTTTTTTAAAAAAAAGCAAAAAGTAAACTCCACTTTTGTGAACAAAACTCGAATCATAGAGTACTTCTATTGCAACAAAATACTCCACCTTCTCGTAAAGACATGTCCACAAAAATCTTCGTCCTGAAAATCCAAAGTCCCCAGTTGCCTGCCCCTCCGAATGATTACATTCTTGTGTTGAACGAACACCTCACTCCTGATGAGTTCGTCGCAGACCTACAAGAGTTGTACCCCGCCATTCCGACAGCCAACGGGAAGCTTAGGCTTGTACTGGACGGGTCCTATTGTATGACCCCGAGACAGTTTCTGAGGTATATGATGACGACGGTCGCGTATACGCCGGAGGTGAAAGGCGGGGTTTGTGTTCCGAAGTTGTTGGGAAGGGGGAATAACATTATGATCCGCTATGAGAAGGGCTTGGAACCGGCTCAGCCTACCGCAAGTCGTCAATCAACGGTTCCGGGGAACGTACCGTCTTCTGCGAATGTGGGCAAGCTTGCGAAAGCTGTTGCTGCGATAAAATTTGGCGAAAATCCTTCGGCCAGCAGCAAGGCAAACGTAAAAAGTATTAATAACACGCAACCTCCACCGTGTCCCCCAACGCATGAGAACGCCAACCATACGATACTAATCTCCTTCAAACAAGACGATTCCATGTCCCCACGTATCAACTTTCCAGTGATCCGCATCGAAAATGTGCCCCAGTCCGGAGGTTCTCAAGAACTTTTGTGGTTGAAAGGTGAGGCCTTTGCCGGATTGCCGGAATGGCTGGACCGCTCAGCGGTGAAATTGCAGTTCTCTCAATATCTTCGGGAAAGTCCTTATGTAACTTGGAATAAAGATTCATTTGAGTGGTATGAGAGTGGTAAAAACTGGATGTTCCATATTACAGCGCATATTTCCTGGTGAGCTCGATAAGCACTGCTAGTCGAGCCTGGATATAAATTGTATATCTTGACAAACAAAGACTTTAGTGACTTGTAACCTGTTTAACCTGTTTTTCTTATTTCTCAGTGTTGAGCTCATTCACCTTTTTTCCTGCAAATTTTCTTTTCTCAGTGATGTACATAAGTTTCCAGTTCGAAAAAGAGTTTACGCTATAGCATACCAAGAGTTACAGTACCGGTCCTTACTCACCTCCATAGTAATACCTGTGATCTACTCTAGTTAGTATTTAAACAACCCATCGCACGATCGTCTGAACAACCTTCAGATCCAAAGCTCCTTCTCGGTGTCGAACTATACATACGGTCGGCCTTACAGTACACAATACCCCCCGGTCCCTTTGTAAAGTTGATAACAACTGAAGGATTTTGGCAAAATCACATAATGCTCGGATTGTGGTAGAAGATTGCTTCTATTATTAATAGAAAAGATACCCAAAGATGCTGATAGACCGTCCAAACCCTCGCGCTCGCATTCAGCGCAGCATCGCAATCACATGACCAATCACATGACCAAGGGACACACACACCCGGCCTCTCCCGTTCAAGAGCCTGGGTTCGAGGCTAATCCATTCCCGGCTTCCTAAACCGTTTCGCATTCAACAACATTCAACAATAGTCTGGTTGGCACAACACCCTCCTGTGGAGGGTGTTGTGCGGAGGGTGTTGTGCCAACCAGACTAATTCAACAACACCGCTCGTCACACCTGACCGTGGAAAATATCATTCACACAACCTATCCTCAAAAACTTCACCATCGCAATGTCCTCCGCCAGTATGGTGCCGCTATTTCTTACGTTTCTCCCAGATTCCGCAGCCGACTTGAATGATCTCGACCTTACCACTGCCGCGACAACTACTATGCTGGAATACTTCGAAGCCAAAGGTTTGAAGGCTTACGTCAGAGGCGTCTGCTCCTCTGGCTTATCTTAGACTATCCTTGGTGATGATCAAGAAACCCTGGTTGTTCAGGAGAAATTGCGGGAACATATTGAAATACGTTTTTAATTTTTTTTAATAGTCTATACCCGCGATCGACCTAAGGTCATGACGGGGTCCCGAAGTCTCCCCTTTAAAGGTTCGACCTACAGTATTCTTTCGGTACCAGAAGCGGGTCCAGCCTCTCGAGCCTAAGAAAAGACAAAAGTAACCCGGAACCAAAATAACTACAACCGTACGAAACAAAGCCCGTCCCTTTATCTGAGATTGAAGTTGGAAAAAGAAAGTCTCAACCAGGTCCTCGAAGACTTCCTTGTCCCTGTCCTTTCTCTTCCGCAACCACCTTTCCCTCTCATCTGCTTGCTCCCATGAACTCCACCTACCTCCAATCCATTCCCCGGCAATGCAGGACAAGGTGACATGCTTGCCTGGTTCCGGCTCCTCTTCCTCGCAAAACCTGCACTCAGGGTCCACTGTGGGATCCAGGACATGCCATTGAAATACGATTACTCCCCACGGCTACAACTTATGAACCAAATTAAATGTATCCCAAGGTGCAAGGAACTATATAAGCTATATGAAGTTGTAGCATATGTGTAGGTGTTCCAAGTTCTGTGTTAATACTAGGTGTTCCAACTTCTGTATCAATACGATTACTTGCGGTATAATTCTAATCTCATGATATAAAACCAGCCATGCGCGCATACTCGATAAAGAGATCACAAGGGTGCAGGGAAAAATTCAAGAGGCAGGGGATCCTGTACCTGTCAGCCTCCAACACGCACTTTACCAGGCGTAAAAAAGCAGAGCGCAAGTTGAATTATACAAGATGTGAATTTCAATTCTTTGATATGTCTATTGTTGAGTAATAACGTGAAATGCAGGCTCCATCAAACGCATCGAGAGTCTTTAGCGGAGACACTGGAGGCGCCGTTGTGGCCAAGGGTAGCATCTAACATTACATTGTGATCCATCAACTTGACGAATACAATCCTATTTTGTGTGCCAAATCGCGATTTTAGGATGTTCTATTATGAGCACGGATCTGTAGCTGCAATCAAAGGGGAGTGCGGAGGTATGGAGGAGATTGAGAGGGACTGGTTAATGCATTAGGGATAGAGTTGGAACAATCAAACTTATGGGAAGAAATGGTAATTTGTCCCACTTCCTGATATGGCATGCCATGAACTAATAGCTTTATGTAGCCCCTTACGTACATCTGCAACGAAATAGTTGACATGAGCCTTAATTCCTTTCAGGCAAGGATACATTTGGTGGGCCACTGGAAAGTATTACTCAATCTGCTAAGTTTTCAGCAGTGATAACCCATCCTGGCTAAGATTGAACTAACTCTATTTATACTCCTTCGACAGATTGAGCAGACTATTAAAGTATTATTTTTGTCACTGCATACGATACGAATGTCAGACTCTCACTTATGTACAGAGCCTGCTGCTACCAATTCCAGGTCATTTGAGTTCTTGCTATAGCGGATGTACAGAAACCTTAGGGAATCTAGAAGACATACACCATATTGACCCTCAGAACCAACTCTCCCAAGCAGGGGCATTTACAAACGCGTAATAGTAGTGGTCAATTAGTAGACCGATATTTCTATTTTGTAGACCTGGGAATTGATGCCACAGCCGGAGGGAGTATCACCGAGCGGAGAGACTAAGGTATGCAATTGCGCCTCTCTATTGTGTGCCGGGAGAATTCACGGTTTCGAGTTTTATCTATATCCAAAATCCATAACTTCTCGGAATTCGGTTCTAAGAATTAAGCCCTCTAAAGTGGCCTACTTTGCATACCATCTCGAAAAGTTGTATCGACTTTGTGGGTTTATAACTGTTTTTTGATACTTTATCACCTCAGTCTTAGAGTTTTTTTTTGCTTCAGAATAACCGTACAAGCCTTGGATCTCCACTTTTTAATTAATATACCCTTAGCTATGTAGTATTAAAACAAACCACCCATCGCAGAAAAATACAGAGTACTTAAGAGTAAAAAGCGAAGCAGTGCATCAAGTGGTGCATAGATGTCTCATATTCAACGATTTCCGAATGGAAAGTACATACATACATACTATAGGTCATATCATACATACCTTTGCTTTATATAAGAAAAAGGAAACAAACTTCATTTATGATTACCTACATAAGTGCTTGTACCTACTTATGCTCAAATCACAAACTCGAACACCTTATCTCGATCGCTATCGCCACAAACCACTCCACTAAAGACATGTCCACAAAAATTTTCGCTCTAAAAGTCCAGAGTCCCGAGGCCACTACCCCTCCAAAAGATTACATTCTTGTGTTGAACGAACACTTCACCCCTAATGAGTTTGTCACAGACCTACATGAGCTGTCCCCCGCCATTCCGACAGCCAACGGGAGCCTCGGGCTTATACTGGAGGGGTCCTATCGTATGCCTCCGAGACAGTTTCTGAGGTATATGATGACTACGGTCGCGTATACGCCGGAGGTTGAAGGCGGGATTTGTGTTCCGAAGTTGTTTGGGAGGGGGAATGGCATTATGGTCGACTATGAGGAGGGCTTGGAACCGGCTCAGCCTACCGCAAGCCGTCAATCAATGGTTCCGGGGAACATACCGTCTTCTGCGAATATGGGCAAGCTTGCGAAAGCGGTTGCTGCGATGAAAATTGGCGAAAATCTTTCAGCCAGCAACACGGCAAACGTAAGAAGTAATAAAACTCAACCTCGACCGGGCCCCCCAACGCATGAGAACACCAACCATGTGATGATAGTCACCCTCGTGCAAGGCGCTTCCGTGTTCCCCCGTTTTAACTCAATGATCACAATCAAAAATGTTCCCAAGTGCGGAGGTCGTCGAGAATGTTTGTGGGTAGAAAGTGAAATTTTGGCCAGGTTGCCAGACTGGTTAGACCCTCTAACGGTCAAACTAAGTCTATGGAATAGCCCCTTCTCTCTGATGAAAAGTTCAGATTCTCATATGACTTGGAATGAAGTTTCATTCTCGTGGTCTTCTGGTGGATACTGGGTAATGTGTATTTGGGCGGAAATCTCCTGGTTAGCTCAATAAGCATCGTCAGCGGATGCTCATTGCAAGATCAATCTCCATCTAGGCAAACAGTTGTACTGACTTTATTGCTTCTTTAACCGGTTCTCTTTAACACCAGAAATGCACCCTTGGTTATCTGCAATACTTCCACTTTCTTCAACAGGCATATTTAGAGTAAACGACAGGGCCTAAGCCCGTACATGCCAGTGAGAGTCCACATTTGGTTGACTCCTACTTATATTTACCCGTCTCCTACCCTATGTTCCCTCTTCAAATCTCAATTGACCTGAGCAAGTGCCAAATTTCCGCTTCTCAGTGGTTAGTTTTTTTCCACTTTAAACAATGTTTACGCTATTGTGTGCCGGGGGGTTTTGTAATTCACACTAAATCAATTTCAATGGCACAGTTCCTTACTTCACGGTCACGAGGTTACATAGCCCAATTCCTACTCGGGATTTTATTAACGACTTATGCATGAATATGATTTTTTTATCGTGTTAGATTCACATATAATGAGTAACAATGAGATGCGGCGGTCAAGATTTATGTACTGTATACGTTACCAAGTAGGATTACATGGCGTAAATTCAGAGTATTCTGGCAGTTAAATCGCTTGTCTTGCTCAGATACTTAGCATGTAGAGAATTTTGGACGCATATAGCTAGTAGGGCAACTGGCGCCGGGGTATATTGAGACAGCAATTACAAGTAATCTACCGTGGAAATACCTATCGCCGGGTAGGCACAAGAATAAGTATGATTCGGAGGGCCGAGAATTCAGGGTAACGACATTCAAGGTAATATTTTCAACTGCATGTCGGAATCAAATTTAATCCACGATTTTAGTCTAGTTGACTTATAGAATTGCGCCTTACTTATGATATTGTAAGATAACGAAGTAATCAATGGTAGCCTGGCTGGAATTGATGGAGCTCTATTTGGTTCCAGAGAATCAGCACGCGGCAACTCCAACAGGCTGGTTTTTCTTCTCTGCATATTCAGCTCTAGAATTAGTCTGGTTGGCACCTCTAGCATAGTTAACCCAACACCCTGAAAGATTTTCCAAGACATTCGGCGGCTTGGAATGAGAACACCGGCACCCGTGTTCAGTACCAAACCTCCTACACAAACTTCCTCACAAACAACTACTATCATAATACCTTGAAAACAACAACTTTTCCTTCTCGAGATCTCGAACTTATTAAGTGGTTTTTTCGCGCCTTAGCTCTTGTGGAAGCTCTCACACATACTTCCTACTACTATAATACCCCACACTCAAGTCTCCTCGATGTCTACGAAGAACTTCATTCTCAAAATACAGTCTCCCACCTCTGCCACCTTGTCTAAAGACTACATCCTCGTCATGAATACTAAGTTCACGACTGCCCAGTTTATTTGTGACTTACAAGAGCTCTACCCACCGGCAACGGAAGCAAAAGTACTTGTTCTCATGCTACAAGGCACCTACCGAATGATGCCAAGACAATTCTTAAGGTACATGGTACATGCGGTACAGTGTTGACTACGAACCTGCTGTTCAAAACGGAATTTATCTGCCGAATTTATTTGGAGGGGGTAATGGGATCAAAATTGTGTATGAGGAGGCGGAGAGCATACCTATCGCTGAACCTGCTCCCGTTGCGCCGACATCAACGAGAGTAGTAATGGAAAATCTCACAGCTACGAACCTTGTAGTTGAAACGGCCATAGCACTGCCATCGAATTCGAAGAGTCTCCCATTGAGGAAAACACCTCAGCCTCAGGATCACCAACAAAACAGAAGGTCCAACGCGCTTCGTCCCACACATGAGAACACACCACACATCATCTTGTTTTCGTTTTACCCGGTTGATGAAAACTCCAAACTGAAAAAGTATAGCCTAGGTAGTATCTCATTTAATGTTCCAGTTTCTGGAGGTCGAGAAGAGTGTATCCAACTACTACCGCAAATCAAGAGTGGCCTAAGAAAGTGGCTGGATCCTTCGAATATCGAGATTGTATTGTCAAAGGACTTCGAGGTAAAACCACGCGGCACACACGACTTTCATATCGAGTGGAATGAAGACTCATTCAATTGGCTAATTTGTGGCACTCCAACGGGAGGGTGGATTTTATTTGCAAGAGCCTTCGTTTATGAAAAGGAATAACTGCTAACGAAAGATGGCTCTCGGTCGACCTTTGCTTTATAACGCTTTGCGAAAATCTTTATCTCTTTTTTCTTTCCCAAGTATCAGTGCGTTGTGGGCAAAATACCGCACCTGGGGGCGTTTACGCCTGTGAATTTCCCTTTACATACATATATAAGTAGGATATGCCGGATTTCAAAAACAGATGCAGAAAGCAACGTTTGATGCTATCCGTAATCAGTTGAGGGAGAAACGTTCAGTTTCGTTGCCATGCCATGGTGTTCTTCATCTACTCCTTTTACTCTGATAGATAATCTGACTGACCTCGTCCATATCTTTATTCTTCAAATTCAGCAAACTAACTTCATAACTATATATAGTGACAATGTGCATCAATATGTTGACCATTGGGAAATGGCAAGAAGCTGATTCTCTTTCTTTTTATGCATCTATAACAGCTGCGCTTAAGATCCCTATCTGTGCTAGTCTGTGAGAACTAGGGTTTTCGTTTTACTCTTCCCCCCCCCCCCAAAAAAAAAAATGGGTGCAGATACTGGAAATCAAATTTGACCATGGCTTCGAAGTTACCCTGAAGTAAGCTTCCCTTGGCATGTGAATTTTTTTTTTCTTTTTTTCTTTTTTTCTTTTCTTTTTTTTTTCATTAGAGAAAATGAATCACGAATGATTTAAATCTAAAAAAGCATGCAAAACAAACCTAGGTGTACATAGTTAAGTAGGCAACATATCTATTTGACTGACTAATCGCCCATGATGGTCTCCATGGACAAACTGTCACCAAAAATAGACTTCCAACAACAAAACCTCGCGACGATCACTTCCCACTGAGAAAACTTAATTTTGTAAACCGAGGTGCCGGCGTTGATACATTAGCTTATTATTTGCGTCCGAAGCCGAGCCATACGGGTTGTTTTTTTTTTTTTTTTGTTTTTTTTTTCCCCCTCTGTTCCAACTGCTCACTATCCCAACTGTTGGACAGATCTATAACTAATAGTAGTGTGTTGTTGGGAGTTTCAAGGGTGAGAGGCGAAAATACATGTCCGTCCAAATACATAACCTTGAATTAATTTTTTTTTCATCCACCAGTGTTAGGTGCTAGGTATGTACAAGTACTGTTCAGTGGCTCGTGATGCCTGCAGGCAGGCTACTAATAGTTGTTGTCCATCCAACTCATCCATCTCATGTATCCATCAACACCCTATGATGATTCACGTGTGAAATATGGAACGTTGGGAAAATGAAATAAATACTGAAAAGAAAAATGTCATGAGTATCACGCTGTAATGGAAAAAGAAAAATAAAGACCTATTCCCGTCCATGACCTCAAAGATTCACTCTAATGAGTGAGTACCTGAAAAGCCGTGGCCTAGGAATGAAGAAATAGGTAATAAATATGTTCAAAGAAGAAGTTAATAAACATATTGTACGATGAGTAAATATCCACCTCTAATAACACAGCGGAAGAAGTGAGCAGCTGGCATAACTACTTTTTCCGTGGAAGGACCTTTTTCCACCAAGAAGGGTTCTCGCTCTCCGTAGGCGTCATAACGTCAAACTGGGACCGTTCAACCTCGGGCTCGGCCGGCTGCACCTCCGTCGAGGCCAGAGATGATGTGCTTCCGTTATTGTCTGCCTTCGTCTCCTTTGAAAGCCCGCTTGGCCCCTTCCCGTTACCCTTCTTATTCGGGCCCTTCTTGCCAGTACTAATTCCAGTTGCTTTCGCAGCGGCAACACGACTGGCTCGAAGCGTCCTCCTTCTCTCTAGCGCTAACTTCCATTCTGCTTGTTTCTTGTTCCAAAACCATATACAGCCACCCATGATTGCAAGACCGACAAGAACAATTGCAATTATTATTCCAGCTTGCGCGCCGATGGAGATATTGATGAAACCAGTTGATGTCCCGCCTGCTCCCTCGTCTTGGAAATATGCCGCGTCGGGTAGTGGAGGAGGAATATACTCTTCACTGTCATCGTAGTGGGGAGGGTCATCTGTTGGAATAGCGGTTGACGTTGACGATGACTTGGTGGCGGTCGGTCCTGTTGTGGTCGTCAAAGTGGAATTGGGTTTAGGAGTCGCAATATGAGTGACAGTTGAAGGATTAACGGGAGCCGAAGAAGTAATTGAAGTCACCTGTCGTCGGTCTACGACCCTTGCGGAAACCAGTGTAAGGAGCGATATCCAAAAGAAAACAACGGCCCGAGATCGCAACATATTTGCAGGTTAAATCAAAAAGTCTCAAAGAAGATTGTGAGAGCTCGAGAAGACAAAGTCAGTAAAGCTTCTCGGATGCTGACCTTTTGTGGGTGATGAACGAAGACGGCTGCGGATAATCCCAATATTTAATAGAACATCCCGATGCACATTATTTCAGGAGTCATGTAACCGCCATCGAACTCTGAAACCCGGCTATTCTAGGTACTGAATCAAACTGTGACGCCGCTGGCTACCAACCACCACCAACAGCTAGGTAGGTACCGAGTTCAATGTGCTGCAGCCCCCAGAAGAGGTGAGGCGCGTCAATGCTGCAAAGGATAGGCTGCAAAATATGTTTCTGCAAGAGAACAGCATGATCGCGGCCCTGATTGGCTATCGCAAGTTGTAATTAAATAGGTATTGTGCGGTAGATATCCAAGAATAATACCGTTCAGCGCTCTTTACGGAATGATCTGCAAGGCAGGGGGCTAAACGAGGCATTCCAGCTTGTTGGTGACAGGCATCAACAATCCGTCGTTGAGATGCAGGGAGCCATGGAACTGCTCAGATATATTCCATAAGGAGCCAGAATATCAGGTGAGTGTGTTGCATTTCTCAAATCTGCGCGAATGCCATGCCTATCCGATTTCCCTGACTCGGAGAATAGAATCGTTCTACACATATTCCGTTGCCTTTCGTATACCTAAATCTGGATTCTTCCGCGATCTGCTTGCTCCCATGCATCCATAATGTGTGCTTTCAGATTCAATGACGTCGGGGTAGATTTCCGGTTGTTCTTTTGATGCGTTCAGTACGCCATTCAAAGGATCGCAATGGGAGCACTTTCGCAAACGCCATTCTAATTGCATGTCAGTTCGTGTAATACCGTAGAATAGATTTCTGGTTTGATTTTCAAAACATTCCATACCTTCAATATAATCTCAAAATCGAGGATCAAAGGGTAGATTTGGTGATCTACGCGAAGCAGAAAAGATCCAGATGCGGGATCTCGTCTTATCCACACACTGGCACTCAACCCACATTGCTTCAATATTCATGGAAAGTAGTGTAAGAAGTGATCTGAACCCCCCATTATGCGACTGAGAAGCAGAAGGAGGAATTCCAGGTGGTTAACCACATGGCAGCAATTAATCCTATTGGATCGTGTGAGGATATCATCTTCTGTGTACAGAATTCGCAGGCATGCCAATCCCCAGAAACACCAAGGAACCATATTGTCGGTTGTAATTGACCGCGTGCGTATATTGCTGGCACACTTGAAATTTCAAGTGCTTGTACATATATAGATCTAGGCTTGCATCCTCAGCGCTTGCCCATGTATCCAGCATCGGTGACAGCCAGACTCCAGCTAGGTGATGGCCACAGGGAGGTTATCTCGATCTCTCCCGAACATTGCAACTTAAGGATGCAGATATAATGATATGTCTAGATCCCCATTTCACCATATTAATTCCTTCAGATGCATGTGGGGCTTTCAGTCAGACTAGATGTACGACCATATTCTACACCAAAACCCATCGTACAGCCTCCCTGGAAACTCACCGGACCGGGATTCATATCTCTGCATCGAAAGAAGATAATAAAGTGAAAATTCATAGGCGTATGGTTGCCATGCCACGATCTTACAGTCGGTGGAAGTGAACCGTTCCTTGACAGGGCCGTAGGTATTGACTGGTCCATTGTTGATATCAAGCTCAAGTACGAAGACGCCCTCAGAAGCTACATCCCAGCGCTACTCATGAGTAGCCCGCAGCCCCCAGATCCGACACCGAAAAAGAAGCACCACTCCCATCAACAGTCCAAACCAGTCGAGGCCCCCAGACAACCCGGAACCACCCAGTACCCCAAGCCTACAAGTCCGAACACGAAAAGCATGTCGGATTCATTACACACTCGACACAAAGCTGGCTGGAGCAGCGACATACCCCGAACGGGTCTTGTCAATAGCAAATATGTTAGAACTTGTTGCAGGGGGTGATCATCGAGTATGCAAAAAAAAAATGCATTTGTTGAGTGCAGAACTGGCTTTGTACCTAGTGCAACCCCCTCTGTAAGGGGATGCCGGAAAGGGTCCACAAATGGTGTTTAGGTGTTGGAGTGATATGCACATGTGACTGCAAGGAGAAAGAGACGAAGCATAAAGGAGAATGTGAAGAGGTAAATTGATGTTATGGAAAGAGTTATGATAAAATGAAATACGCCTCCTCAACCATTCTGCAACCTCAGTACCCCCACCTTCCTCCGCACTCCCCTTCTCCATCCACATCGTTGGAGCTCACTGGGGTTGACCGTAATTATAAGTTATCTGCACTATATTAGAGTCAATCAGTGGTTTTTCCCCCTCATTGCGTGGCAGGGCAATATCACCGGGAGTTTTATTATCGGGAGGGAGAGTTGAACATGAGGCAGCATTTACAGTGTCTTCTAGCAGATATATGGATGACGGGCTAGGCCTGGACTCTACGAAGGCCATTTTGAGCCATATATGCGAGGGGATTTTGATACTAAAAATCTCACAACCTATCTCCTATTCAAGTTAAGGTGACACTATTGGGGAATAAATATCCGCAATCTTGTATCCATGATGCCTTATGGTGGATGGCCATTCTTCGCATATCGCATGGGGGTGGCGAAATGCGTCGTTGACCACAACATCCACATGACCTGCCTTCCCTCCACCTACCGTCCAAATCCAGACACCTCCTGCAACATCTTGATGTAGGTTGCTTCTCCCTGCTGCAGGCCACTTATGAGTACAATCTCAGCACATTAAGCGACAACCCCCTATCAGTAATATCATCCTTAACATCCTCCAGAAAGCTCGAGGCAAGGTCTTTACTTCACATGGAGATCATCTAGAGTACGTGGAAGGCAGCTCATTGCTGGCCTATTGACCGCTGTACCCCACACACTCCCTACAAGCGGCCAATACCCCTACATAGCGCAATCAGTCAGAATTAGGAGTATCACCAGTAACCCCCCGCCTACTACCATGAGCAAGATTGATCACGAGGCTGCAGACAGCGATAAAGCTTGCTCGAACGAGAGCTAAGAGTGCTCAACCCAAGAATTGCAGCTCTTCACAAGGTGAGCGTATCCCACTCTAGGTCGGCGACTTGCAGAGACCACCGGAGGCTATGAAACAGTCTCTATAGAGAGAGCAGTTATTCAATTTAGGAGAGAAGAGGGCTATTGCATTGGAAAGTATGTTGGGATGAGTTGTCATCACCTCGCTGTTTCAATTGACTTTCAACTCTTGTACGGACGCAACTTAAAATATCTGTGCAGAGGCAACCCTACATATACGTTGAAATAGGTCCATTTACCAGTCTCAACTTAACTCTGAAAATACTACCTTGGGCAACCTCCACAGCCGCCCGAAAGATGCGAGCTGAAGTGGAGGTAGTGGTTCCTCTGAATAAAGGCAAGGAAGGCTGAAGAAGATATTGACGATCATTTTGCTTTTGAAGTCTGAAGTTGGGAGTGGGCATACAGTCGGATTAGTTACTGGGTTGGTCACAGTTGCAGATAAATACAGTATGTCTGTAATATGCCTCGTAGCTTGACCAATCTCAAAACGATGCCAGAGGTAACATAATACAACTATACAAAGTCTGATGGTAACCACGTCGCTGAGCAGGATGAATCGGAATGGCCTCTCACCACTGCTTACCCACCTACGGGAGTATCTAACAAGGATTCATCCTATGGTACTCGCGCATTCTTTGGAGAAATGAGTTACCCTCAATGTCTCACATGACTCACGGCACATGCATGCAATGTAGAGTACAACACATCATTTATTGAGCCATGCCAACGCATTTCACAAATTTCCCCCCTGGAAAGGCTTTCAGATGATTCGGTCTACTTGGTGGCGGAGATGTCAGATCTGAATTTATAGGTTCAGCAGAATGGACGAGCGAGGTAATGTAAAGGGCCTCGGATATCTCGCGAAGCGACACAGAATTGTGGGATCAAGCGTTGATCAGTAAAGGTATCATTTAACTACGTTGTATATGCAATATATCCAATACCTATACCCGTTTTGTTTGATGAGAAGATCCGAGTCAACGTTCAAGTTGTTACTCATACTTGCAATGGCGCAGTGCAGTTATACCAAACGAGTCTTCAAGCTTTACTAGGATCTAGTATACAGTACACTGTTTCGTTTCTCCTTCACAAGGCTGCCAAATTTGAGTGTTTCTAGAAGAAGCAGATATTGTTGTCCACGCTTGGCTGATTAAATATATTTTCATGCATGATTGTAAGCCTGAGACATAACGGTTATGGATCGATTGTGGGGAAGCATATTTTGGAGTCTTATCTTCTGAGATAATCCGAAGGATTGTGAGTGAGACGGATGAGTTGGCAGGCGTGTGAGCTAGTTGTTAGTGGCCTCGTATTTAGGCGGTGGAGATGAGGAAGAGAAACTACATATGTATAAATATCAAGTCGTGGTAGATTTGCTTTTTTGTTTTGTTTTGTTAACACAGAGTATTCCCAATGCAGCGCCGCGTAACAATGTCTAGATTATGACACATCAATTACCTTCCTCCACAACTCGTGGAGTTCTCACCGAGGCATTCTCAATTGAACGAAATATATTAATACATTTTCCGGGACCAGAGTAAGCGGTGACCGCACACTAAACTAGCTGTCACAGATATATATCTATGGCAGCCTTGCGGGACTTACCTACCTCTCTGCTTCGTCCACGCATACAAACATGTCTCACTCCATCACTGCCCAAAAGCAGTGACATGGAATCCTGCAGAGGGCAGTGCTAAACTTCACAGCAAACATCCTAGGCAGCTACTGGTGAGTACGCCAAACTACGGTGAATATATGAGTACTGGTATGAGCTACCAAATCATATCCTACCAATCAATACGACGGTCATTCATTCAGACAGACTTATTCTAGAAAATGAACGGAGATAAATTAGATGCGGATTAAAGTACGAAGGTGTG
Source organism: Terfezia boudieri ATCC MYA-4762 (assembly GCA_003788615.2). Taxonomy (NCBI): domain Eukaryota; kingdom Fungi; phylum Ascomycota; class Pezizomycetes; order Pezizales; family Pezizaceae; genus Terfezia; species Terfezia boudieri. The sequence goes on from ML121541.1 coordinate 64,449, forward strand.
GGAACAGTTCTGAGTCATTTATGGAGCAGTGGGATTGGGCGTGAGAGTTGAAAGGCTTGACGCACCTTTTTTAATGTGGGTATTTTTGGGTAGGGCGGAGGTGAGCTGTGTGGAGGGATAGTCGAGGGTGGGTAGCCTTGTAAGTATCTTGCTGGAAATGGAGGGAGGGTGTATAAAAGCTGATAGATTTCCCACTTCTGAGGAAGAGAGGAGTAGGTTCGGCCGAATCTTGCGACTCAGTAAATGTGACCGATAGAGCAAGGAGAGTGCGATATGAAGGGGGAGAGAAGAATGTAGTGATGTTGGAGGAAAAGGAGGTTGTTAGGGATAGGCTTGCGTGAGGTAGTGATTGGTTTGCACCGTTGAAGCTGGACCAGCTGTGGATATATGAGAGAGGCGCTTGGGAGGACGGGCCCGTGGAGAAGATGTTGGCATGAAGGAGTGAAAGATAGATGGAAGGACGGTATTCTGCTGAGGGAAATGGACAATGAGAGAGGGGAGGAATATCAAACTGTTCTGCATTCTTGGGAATATTCTCTGCGGATGGATTTGCGACCACATTACCGCGTGGGGACGGTGGAGGAATGTCGGGAAAAAGCCGTGAGCAATGTTGGTCACTGCGATTGCCCCACATGCGGAGGAATAAAGGATGAGGGTTAGTGCTGAAGACTACTGTTTTCTTCAGTTGCTCCGTCGATGCTTCATGATGGACGGATATTTATCATGGGGTGTTTACTGATTGTTGTTTCCCTTTGTGTTTCTCTTCCCTTTGTCGTTCGCCTCTCTTCCTTTTTTCCTGATTCTGGTCGCGTGTTCTACTTCCCTACTTTGGCTGTATCCTTTGGGACGCAGACTCGGCGTCTCCCTTTTTTATATTCGTTTGCTTCCACATGTTCCTTCTCTATTTGCCCACCTCTACAACTCTCCCTCTTTGTGCTGAGACACCCTCGCCATCATCACTTGACAGTTTGAGGATATCTTAATCTCTTCTTCCCCCCTCTACTAGTCAAGTACCGTTCCTATATATTATACCCAATACCCTACTTGTTTCTTTCTCATCACTATTTCAATTGCCTCTGTCATTCTTTTCAACTCAGTCAATTACGCCCATCCAACTTAAACATGATACAATAACAGCAACCTATCTACCAAATCAGTCACTGGGTAGTATCACAATACAATAGCTATTTGGTTTGGGAGTTTTCGGTGTCCTATTGCCTGTGTGAAGCTGAGTGCAATTCCCCTATTTCCATGAGAATCTTTGCAGCTTTCGTTGCGGATATGCTTACAATTTGTGTGATAGCATTGTTGAGTATGGTAAGGCCCATCAAGATTGTCAACATGGCATGCTTGCCAGACTTCCTGTTGGAGTGGCGGCCTGGTACTGAATCATCCCACCCCGCTTTCTCAGATCGAAATCCAACTAAGGACAAAAACAAGCCTTTCTGGAAACAACATCACCCGACGGGAATTGGGAATGGAAGGAAGAGGAGGAGTAGGCCCGAGAGGGGCCTAAGATGACAATAATGGAGGGACGGTATACTTAAGTAGCCGTTAAACAAGCCCATTGGCCCCCAAAGTATGACTCTCGACTTGATACAGCTGCAATCTCTCCATATATCTTATACCCTTGGAATTACGCTTTATTACCATCACATATATCAACCTAGTCTTGGTATCAACCTACCTTCGAATGGTAATATACAACAATACAAACACAATCAATAGATCCTATATTTGTGATATCCTACATTCCGATCGTTACTGTCTCTTTTAGAACTCCTTTATGAAGGATATTCGGCCTTTCCCTTCATTTGGAAAATATCAAACTACTCTATAAATTTGGAGAATTGATTGACTCTAATGGCCGATACCAACTACGAATATACTTGTCTTAATTGTACTTCATAAATTGGCTTTTCTTTTGATACCCTTTTGGAATTACTTATTTCCTATCTATACCCATGAATTTTTTTCGGCTACTCATCAAAGAGTCCAACAAATACTCCGTCACTAAGGGTCACCCCCAAAGATATTGGACAGGCATAGACAAGCTTCAGCAATGAGGATTTCCAGCTTCTGCCTTAGCTAGAATAGGCAATGATAGTATAGTAGCCAAATAAGGAACGGTGCATTTGAAGAAGGTTCTGAGGAAAAATTTAAGGGAGGTGTCACACTTGTTACCCTGAAGTTTTAGGACGCTTTGCCAAGAAATGGGCCTACTAACCGAAGATACTTCCTTTTTTAGTAGTCGCCTGTTTCATAGGTTAGAGTTCAAACGAATATCAGACACCCAGCAGATGGAGGTACTCTCCGTCACTGGCTCTGAATACGTATAAAGTTCGAGGGGACAAAATTTACAAGGACATCAGATGGAAATACATGTCTAGGGTAACTCACCGCTAACGCGTACGGCCGCTCTTTCATGATTACCAGGATGGGAGCTCTCATGCCTAATCACTATCACCATATACATCATTCTCAAACCATTCAATCGCAAGCGCAACTACTCATCGGAACCCCAGCCCATCAAGGCAGCAATAAGGGCAGAGCTGTGAAAGGATGAAACTTGGGGCGGGTTGGGCTGGGAAAGCCAGGAATTTCTATGGGTCCAAGTGAAGAGTGAATACACCTACGGGAAAATTTATGGTTAGGCTTATGGTGGCTTAAACTATTGTTGGAGGGGCTGAGCAGCGAATTGAATATTTGATGGCATTTCCTGAGGGTAGGGAGGGAATACGTTAGGTTTGTGTAATCAGCGAGAGCGGTGGAAATTTCGTGACTGTGGGGCACGAAGTGGCTGTTTATTGGTTAGGCAAATCTGAAGAAAAGCCATTCGATTACAAGCTTCGAATCCCCGTGTGAGGCTACGGAGAAAGCGAGGATTTATTAATCGTTTCGGGAGTTAGAGAAGCAACAGCGAGGGTACTGTCCCAACATTTCAGATAGCCTTCTTTACACTAGGCCCAAAAAGCTTACGAATCCTCCAGGGTAATGAATTAGGCAGCAGCAAAAAAGGCATGACATTTGATTACATAAAATGAAACGCCAAAGGATGTCTCAGCGCTGAGGTCTGAAGAGCTTCATCACACCATTTATGAGGGAATTGAGATTCACCTTTCATGGCAGGAACATGGATATCCCAAAAAATTTACACCTGCACATCCAATACCCGTATATGACACAACCAAGACTATCATAAAACCTTTCACTCACTTCGAGCCTTTACTCACCTACCACTTATATTGGGGGAAATCGACATGTTATCACCGGTCGTAAAGTCCGGTAGCACAAACACCCACAACCCCCCCGAAATAGATACCAGGCGTCCTCATGATATATCAAAATAGAAAAAAAGGCAGAGAAAAAGAACAGGAAAGAAACGGATGGCAAAAGTTTTCCAAAAATCGACGCAGATCTACAGTTATATTCTGGACCCACGACACCTAGGCCCTATGAATCGGGACTTCCGAAAAAGTAAAGTGAATGGGGTGGTCGCAAAGGTCAGCCGGTTGTGTGTTAGTCCACGAGGCCATTTGCTGGATGTAGATCCAGGTCTTAACTGTCACGTCTGTCATCCTGGGGATATGACAGTAGGTAAATCGATGTACCTATGCATCGATACTTATGCAATGAGTTTTGGAGGAAAATCGATTTGACGAGTGAAGTTAACCACAGAATATACATCATTGTGCTTATCTAATTACAAGGTACAAGCGGTGAGTACTACTTTATCACTAACTAGCCGAATGTACCCACATCCAGTACTCAGTCAGTATCTACCTATTTTATCTATGACTACATATGATCTACCCCATGTACTCATTCCCATACCATACTCATTCACTGATCTACCAGAGTCCCAGGGAAGACAAAACGTAAGGTGTGGGGTAAAACAAGGGGAAACGATTACTACCATGACTAGGTAGTGAAACCTGGTGGAGATCAATTCACTCGATACTTTGGTATTGAACACGGAAATCTGTATGCCCGGGCCGTCCGGTCTGATTTTGTTCGACTCAGTATGCTCTCAATACTGCACTCACTTTCAGCTGCGACTTCATCCCCTGTGCAAAAGTGCATAACCTCCCCAGATTCTGTTCTGCGCAAAGTGGGTCATGGTCTAATGCTCCTGCAGACCAGGCCCTTACCGATAAGCAGGTACGCCTGAAACCTTGCAAAAGTGCCCCGCGACCCCCCCATATGCACATATGTATCATATGTGGATCGACAAAAGAAAATGCGTCATAACTTCAGCTGGACATGGGCACTTTGGACCTCCCATTCTATTTCTGATTTGTGGATGAGTTGGTGGGTGTGCGGATGATGGAGGGGAGAGGGATATCTAATCCCTGTGATTGTGTAGGGTGCATTAACTGGGGTGGGAGATTTATATGCGACACTCTGTATTTTGCATACTTCGACATGTGCAGAAATGCCACGGTCGATATCTCAAATTCGATATTGGGTCCGCAGACTAACCTTAAAGTTCAGACTTTGGGACGAGGATATGGGAGAAAATTGTTACGAGACGACAGTATATATGGAAGTTTGAGAATAAAAATTATTACTAGCTATCTATACCAGCATAACTCATAATTAGGAAACCAGAACCACCCTCTTGGTTTAGCTCAAAGCATGCACAACGTTTCACAAGCTTCACCCACAGCAATTTATAAACACCACTTCGAAAAAAAATTCATGCACGATCGGAGGAGGTGACTCATGGCTCATACGTCCGGTACGTCGGGGTACTTGTGAAAGTCCATCTGCCCTACAGCAACACACGAACAATTCCCTGAATTTTGGAGGGTAAGTTAGCTAAATAACGTTATTACGCAGTTGATCGCTTATGCAATAGCTGGGTCTCCCTCTGGATTGAACACAAAAGCGGCACGAACGCACTGCCGCTTCATCATAAGGTTGGACTGGGACCAGACTAGGGGTTGTGGATGGTTGTGTCGAAAGAGTCGGCAGAGCAGTGGCTGTGCCGGGGCCAGTTACACCCTAGCCAGATGGGACGGTTTGAGCTAGGGTTTGAGCCGCAAATTCACTTTGGTTGCCATTTTGAGCCTCATTCTAGAGGTTGAGCCCAAAAATCAAAAACTGGGCATAATATCAAGGATTTTAATTTCGCATTCAAATTCGGCTTAAACAAAGCGCAATTGGAACTCCAATAGGAGGTTTACAAGGTACACAAATGGGTCCAACATACGAACTAGCTGGTGATCATGGGCATAAAAGCTATGTGCAGCCGGCTAGAAGAGTATGTTTAACATTCTGCATACGAGAATAGGTCCGGGGAAGCGAGCATGGCTGCGTTGTTCATGATTTGAGGCTCAGTTTCACCTCCTATCGATTCGAATTCAATACTGACAATGCGAGTTGCAGAAAATCAAGATATAGAGCCGCAGCGCATACGTGGTGAGTGGACAAGCAAGAAGATGAGGGTGGCTCAGATAAGGAAAATAATGAAATATCAGTGAACGGGTATGCTTCAGATTTTGTTGTTTGCTAATTGAGGTAGCCAGTCGGCTGATATCATTATGCAGATAACCCGTGGGCTCCCGGGTGGTGGAACATCGATATTGGAAAATTGCTGTCCTTGGCGTAAGTACCGGCAGGTTGGATTCTCAAATCTAGACGATTTAAATGAGACTGTAGTGTAATTTATTGATGGCTATTGAAGAGGTGGAATTTGAGGGCCGGACTCTTGGTCCATACAAAGTATGACGTCGATTCAGTTCCTGTTTTCAACGACCAGTTCCTCATTTCTAGATATCACAGTCGCTGCTAGCGGGCAAGCAAGCGGGCAAGCGAGCAAAGGGCACGCATAGGCGGATTACGTATCATGACGTCATGAACCAATTGAGAGGCTATACGCTACACGGAAGATCAAAATTAAACTTTGTCATCATGAGATGCTGTTGCCTACTTGGGATGATGTTCAAGTAGCAACGAACTCGAGGCCAACTTGAACGAAAATACACCGGAGAACCGCAATGCTACCTTGGAGTACATCTTGTGCACTAAACCTCAGCCACGATTTCTGAAGGACATGGTCACTGTTCAAACTAGAGCCCGCCGGTCCACGGACGGATGGGTTGGTACGTCATGAAACCTTAGAATTTTTGTCCTGCCTAATTGGCATTCCTCTCTGGAGTTGAATATCAATCTTAGGACTACGAACTAATCTGATTACAAACCTAGGACCCAAGATCTCCCCTTGGTCTAGTTGATCCTCTTTATTCGTCCCTGGGATTGTCTCACATTTCCTGAACCTTGAGGTCTTTCTTATACCATGGCCATCTAGCTGTAACTGAACCGGCTACCCACTATAGATATCTGCCTTTTGTTAAGAGCCAGATTTCCTACAAGTCTGGGCATGAGAATACATCTTTCCTACCTGTGCGTAATCAGTAGTAGAGGGAGAGAACGAGCGAGATATTTAAAACTTTCTCATATCACGTTAATGGGTGTTTTTCATACAAAGCAGCAGGAGTACGGAGAGAAAGAATAAAGAAAAGATTGATATGTCTTATTTTTCTTGATTCCAAGTTCTCGTATTATAATAATTTCCCCAACACACAAGATCACTTTTCCCAAAAAAATCTAACACAATAATTCTTATCAACAAAGTACGAGAGTACGACAATAAAAAAAAGGGGCAATCCTCAGTAGCCTGAGGTGCCGTCCCAATTTCTACAGTATGTATATAGTTATCAAAGGTTCCCTTTTTTTTGGGGGGGGGGGCACTCCAATTTAGGCCCTACGTTGTTGGGTACTGTAGTCTCCAATGCGCATCAACGACCTGAATGTTAGAATAATTCATGAATTTTTCAAAATAGTGTAATGCGAACTTACATAACTAGGTAGTTCTGGTTGGCACACGAACTTAACTTACTTAACGTATATCATCAAATCGCATGAATTCCCCCCCCCCACTCTCTTTGGTTAACCTCCCGGGTACCCCTCCAACCAAGAAGCATATAAATCACAGGGCATCCCCCCCCCAAAAAAAAAAAAAAAAAAAAAACGTAAAAAACATAATGCAACCAATCCCAGTACTTTTTTTTTTATATTTCCTTTGAAAAAAAAACCGTTTCAACGATTTGCGAAGACGTTGCTTACAGCAGAATGAGGATTTTTCCTAGCGATACAAGAAAGGAAGGGGGGGGGGGTGGTGAGGGGGACCTGCGGCAAGTCTTTCGCTTATTATTTAAGATTTTTTTGGCTTGATTAGCCCGCGGCCGGGGGGGGGGGGAGGGGGGGGAGCTTTGTTTTTTTTTTTTTCCATCCTGTCTTTTGGTTACTTATATGATAAGGATATGTGCGGTATATTATTGGTGATCTGTTTCTCACGTCCCCGTCCCATCTTTGGACCTGGTTCCTGGTTCGGATGGGAAGCCTATGGGGGTGTGGGGAGTTAACGGATATCTCGTATATATATGGTTTAGGTACCCGTCTCTCTTAACAGGTTGATCTTTTTTGGGGCCAACCAGACTAAACCAGACAATGATATTTCAACTCTGCCCGATGATTTTTTTTTTTTTTTTTTTTTTTTTTTTTTTCCTTTTCACATGTTTGAGTTAAGTACATACATACATACATACATACATACATGGTAGGTAGGGGCTTATCCGTATAACTAAAATACATGAAACCCCATCGCAAAGTCTCTTCATCTTCCCCCCTTCTTTTCTTCCACGGGCCAAGCCAATACGCCCCCCCCCCCCCCCCCCCCAGGGGATTGGCCCGTCTAGTTACAAGCTGCACAGCTAAGATAAAAGAATCGTCAAGATTATCTACTAACAATCAAAAAAAAAAAAAAAAAAAAAAAAAAAAAAACTATTTTTGGGAAGAGGTTGGCCTTGCGCAAACAAAAAAAACAGCGCGATCAAAAGATTAAATAACTTATGTAAGGCGCATCTATACCGGACAAATGGTTGGAAGTTGCTTTTGGCCTACCCCAACCCGCCTCCTGGTGAGATAGTCTACGTATGGTTATTTTTTATTTTTTATTTTTCTTATTTTTGCGGGGGGGGGAAAAAAACTTGAATGGGACTTGATACTAGTTAGCTAAACATGAAGAACAAAGTGCCGGTTTGCGAAAGTAAGATGGTAGCGTAAGTGTCGTAGGTAGCAGCTGCGTCAACTTCAGAAAAATGCACTTCACACTGGGCTTCAAGGCTTCATGTATGGTATGTAACTCATTTATTTCAATACTACCATCTGTGATAATCAACAGGAAGAAACTCAAAGTCTCCTCTAAAATAACTGTTCCTATCAATATCCTCGCACCACCTCAGAAAAAAAAAAAGAAAAGAAAAAAGAAAAAAGGAGATGCAAGGAAAAGATAACGTGCGTAAAGCGCGTTAGCCAAAGACCGATCATCGTCAGGAAGATCTCATCACCAGACCACTATCTGTCTGTAACACAACACAGCCCCGCTACCTCCCATTCCACCCTTCTCCTCTCCTCTGCTATATCTCCTGCAACCAAACAAAGCAGTAGAAGAAATAAAAAAGAGGTAGTGAAAAAAAAAAAAAACTGTCGATATAGTAAGGTACCAAAAACAAAGGAAAGCAAAGTGAGCCTTCATCGCTGAATTACAGGCAGGAATCATTCACCACTGCATCTCCATCTCTCAAAAAGCAGTGCTAGTATGCATCAAACAATAGTACAAAACCAAATGCAGAAGAAACCCACTCTTGCTGCGTCCGCCGCACCCCGCCCCTTCGTAGTGGTTCTATTCCCCCCCATCCATAGGATGAGGACAAGAGTGTTGGGCGTCCTCAATAAGGAGGCCCAACATCCTCCCCTTTCCTTTTCCACCAGCCCTGGCCAGGTCGAAGGAAGTATGGAGAGGCAAACAGGAGGTACCGTACTCTGCAGCGCGCAGCTACAGGCGGCTAAATCCCATCCCTCTTGCGAACAATACAGGAATATGCTAAACCAATCCGAGTCGGTAAAAATATTCGACGATGGTGATCGAGGCTTGATAGGTTTCCGGCGGCGGTGTGACTGTTTCGGGTGGATAGTAGTTCATTCCAAACTCTAACCTCCAGGGGTGCGTCACATTTTTTTTTGAATAATTACGTTTTTCGTCGGCGAATTCTGTAGAGATGAGTAGACTGTCACCTCTTGTCCGCCAGCTTACAGTTGAGCGGCTCGCTACTGCTTTAGGTATAGTATTTGACCTCGGGGTTGAAGTGAACAGTTGACTTGCGAGCTGGCCCCGATACCTCAGTGACTGTGTTGGCTCGTTGGGGCTGTGGGCGAGCATGCTCGGTGTGGTAGTACTTGGTAGTGACCCTGCCTCCGTTGGAGTGGCTAAACTCCTCGTAGTAGGAAGCCTCGCGGCCAAACTCGACTGGAATGTTGACCCTGATGTTACCGGTGCGCCTTGGAGTATCGTCCCTGCGTGGCCGTGGCGAAGGGGGTGCCGTGGTGGTATAGTAGCCGTGAGGAATGGAAGAGGGAGAACCGTAGTAAAGACTCTGGGTGGACTCGCGAGGGTCGTGAGAAGATTTAGGTCGGATGTAGTGCACCGCAGGCTCTTTAGCAGCAGACCTGTTCAACCCCTGATCCAAAGCCCGACAGAGATCGAACACTGGTCCATCGACACCAGCAAAGTCAACCAGTAAGGTGACGTGCAAGTTTTCAGCGCCGTAAAGAGTGGCCTTTTCTCCGGCGATCCTGTACAAAGCACGAGCTACGTCGATAGCAATTCGGTGGCCTTCGTCACAAAGCTGCTCGCCGCGGCGGACAACCTCTAAGGGCTTCCGGCAGCGAGAACAGGACTGGGCGTGATGGTTGAAGGCAGCAAAGACAGTCATCTTGGGAGTGGGAACTGGGGGAGCCTGTTGATGTACCTCGACGAGTTGACCCTGACTGTTTGGAGTAACGAGGAAAGGCATGTTGTGATGGTGAAGAAAGGAAGGTGAAGAAGTTGAAGTGTGATGGGACGAGGCGCTTAAGTACTGGTTCTTGTAGCTAGACAGCTCTGGAGAGTAATGGAGCGATAGAGGGTGGCTCGTTTGTGACTGAATTTTAGCGTTTGTATGTTTCCTTGAATGTGCACCCGGGATGATTGAAACTGTGATGGAATGATGAATTGTTTCTGTGATGTCGAGAAGTGGGCGGCCCTGTCGGTTATATATACATTGGTCCTGATGAATGGCCCTGCCTCACAGCATTGCGGTGCGCAAAGTATTAGCAGCACATCAGGGGGGAGGGAGGGTGGTGGATGCGGACAGGGATACATGCACACCCTGCAAGCCTGGTAGGGGATTGCTGCATGCCTCAATTAACCTCCACAAAAGTCCGCTTTCGAAGCCACTTTGTCCATGGATATGGGGAGTCACCTTGAATCCAGTTCCAGCAAGCATTCAGAGGTCTACCCATGTCCTCGCAGCAGGCACAAGCTGCCCTGTCGCATGTCGCATGTCACGAAGAAAAGCAGTTTTACGCAGCAAGAAGCGCACTGCGTGTTGACTGCTGCATAATCTTCCCATCCGAAGCTAATTGGCCGTGGCAGTGTTCGTTGTACGCACTCGCGCTCGCCAGTTTCAAGGGTTGCCAACAGCTGGGGTCGAATACTCCCCAGTCACTTGCCTGTCGCATACATTTATGCAGCAGCCAGCCGGAGACATAGCATACCCAGGCCGCTCCCTTGCGCAGCCACAACGATCCAGCTTCGGAGTTGGCCGGTTTCCCGGTTGGAGCATGTTCTGGGCGAGGTTCCAGGAGCAGCCTTCGAGCCAAAGAGAGTTGCAGACCATAGAAGTCCACGTAAATTAACCTCCAACACCTGGAATCAATATCTTGACAGTTCGATTAGGTATCGACAACTCTCGAGCTCAGGCTCATGTTCCGTGAGCCGGCTGCAGGACGTCTGACAATGCAGAAACCAAACAAAAACCTTGGTAGACATAGGTATCAAAAGTGACAACGGGGTATATCCATCCACCTGCACTCATGGAAATGAAATGAAATGCCGTATGTCGCTCCATGGTCATCGTCTATACCGCTCAACATAATAGGGCTGTGCCAACATTCGAACAATTGCGAAATTCCGACGCAAGTGACCGACCTAAACCCCTAAAATCGTAAATGAATCAAATCTGACTCGTCCCGTGTCCAAAAAATGACATCACAGGCAATTTCGGTGAAATCCCCCTCGTCGCGAGTTGGCTCTGTGACCTTAGTCGATACCGTTGGACGAACCCTGTGAGACGCGGTTATATCAGCGTTTTGTAAGCGTCGGAAGTGAAGCAAACCAAATAGTGAAGGCGTACATGATCAGGAAGGCTTGAACAACGAAGTTTGAGAAGTATCGATTTAATGAACGCTGTTTGACGTTGGGGTCACTCCCTAATGGTACGATGCTACTTTGTAACGGCTGCCTAGATGTTGGCATTCTAATGTACATAATTCCTACGACAACAGCATAACGCAACTTGTCTACAGTGTTACTATGGTATATCCGTATTTCCTGCTACATTTGATATATCCCAACATCCTCTCCACAACATGCACCCTCAAAGTTGAATGGCCCTGCCCTGCATATCATAGTATTCCCTGCCCTGATTACGAGCATCGCTCCACACAACCCTCCACATTCCCGGGACTCTGCATACTCTGCCGCTATTCATAGCTGACCTCAACCACTAGTGTGCAACCAGACTACTCATCACCGGTGAGTCAACAGTCATGCTCATAGTCATGAAAGGTTTCCTGGAAACGCGTGGGGAAACGTTGCATAAGAACGATCTGCACAACCTTTCTGGGCCAAGTGGGTGGATCGGGCTGTGCATCGATACCGGGTCCAGCTCACTTATGGCCATCACGATTACAGACTAAACTCCAACGGTATCCTCTCGATTAGAAATGGTCGAGAAAAAAGCAGATGCAATATCCCTTCACAAATTCATTCCCATATGACATTCTCATTCTAGCCTTGTTTCTGCTCCTGCATTGTGTACTCCGTAAGTAATCACATATTACATATACACGGAAAAGGTTTTTGATTATGATCTCCACGGACCGAAAGTCGCAATTGGGGGATCAAATCAGATCAATTGGACAACGTTTGACTTGCACATCTAGACGCGGAAGGGAATTCTTGATGTTCTCTGGTCCTAGGGCAAAGATGCTAACCTCAGAACGGAACAAAACTCACGATGCTTGATCCATCCATGATGATGAACCGTTAACCGTTCAACAGCCCTGTTTCTACCCTAATGTTAATAGAACGTTCTACGTTGAACCCATCTATGCATGCAAGCACCGAATCAAAATTAAACTAAAAAGGACAGCTCACGAACCCTCAGAACGGAACAAAACTCATGATGCTTGATTCAACGGTGATGACGAACTGTTAACCGTTCAACAGCCCTGTTTCTACCCTAATGTTAATAGAACGTTCTACGTTGACCCATCTATGCATGGCAAGCACCGAATCAAAATTAAACTAAAAAGGACAGCTCACGAACCCTCAGAACGGAACAAAACTCACGATGCTTGATCCATCCATGATGACGAACCGTTAACCGTTCAACAGCCCCTGTTTAGATGCTTGCCCTACCCTAATGTTAATAAACGTTCTACATTATTGACCATCCATCCATGCAAGCACCGAATCAAAATTAAACTAAAAAGGGACAGCCTCACGATACAAATAATTAATATATCAAAAAAAGAAAACGTATTCCCTGGAATGCACTGCAGTATTGAACGCCTGTTCCCTGTCTGGAGCTTAGCCTGGTTTTTCTTTTTTCCGCCCCCTCCCCCGTCAGGAAATTATGCAGTTCCACTCCCTATGCAATTCCCCGCCAGTCACATGGAAACATGGTTGTAGTATTTTTAAATTCTCACGCCGCATTTACGAACCAAATACCGCACCAATATCCCCCAACAAACAAGAAATGGCACGGCCAAGCCCCACTCAAAAATACACAATTATTTCAAAACGTCCCTTAAGTAGCATAGGCCTGTTCTCAGAGGAGCCTCATCACATTCGCAACAACCCAGCACATGTATAGCCTGGTTGGTTCTACCAGCACGACAAATCAGCACTCACTGCAACGCCAGCCGCTAAATATAAGTAAAGTACATAATCCTAATTACACGCCCGTTTCACGATCCCAAAAAGGGAGAAACGTAGGGGTATGGTTCTCCAGCAGCCTATTGGTAAGTATTTCCTCTGCAAGTGCTACTTGCAGCGGCGCCAGTCACGGGAGCTAGAGTAAGGGGGTTGTCGCAATAATAGTAGGCGAAGCACAGGTGAGTCGGTGACCCTATCGCTTGTGCAACAAATCGCCTATGCCATCCCCACAATTCGTCTCTCTGTCCAAGCCTCTTGAAGATGGCATTGGCAAATACAAGGGAATGGTGGCCAGGTATGCAGCGCCCCGTCTGTGAACACAAAAAAATTGAAAGAATCATCATGTACTCCGTACAAGCCAATAATCATGGATGGATGAATAGGTAGTTACGCTAGGTAGCTCTTTTGCAAGGGAGTCGTGTAAAGTGCGTGGTGCAACATCGAAAGGGAATTGAATGGTGATTGTTCCAAACACTAAGGGCGGGGCAGTGGCAAGCTTGTTCGACCCCGCGATGTCATGGCTGGCCTTTTCCTTCGTTGCACAAGTCGTCACTTCAACTCCAACTCATGGTGAAGAGTGATGCGAAAGTTGCACTTTGTCTGCGTATGCGTCATGCAACCCAACCCGTTTCAGCGTAGAGATCCCAATCTTTGTCACAATCTAACCTTTAATCAAATTTCAATCCGAAAAACAAAATGAAAAAAAACAAACATCACATCTATCTTCAATTTTGCACATCAAATAGTGTAAATTCCATGTCCTTTGACCATCATCTACGTGTACACGCGCCGGCTGACAGACAGACCATAAGCCCATAACCTTAATATTTACTTTCCCACCATTCCAATGCATGAACAGCCGCTGTAGGTATGTATAATGTATGCCACTGTAAACAATGCCACTCGTTTAATCCTAATCTCAACAAGCTCTCCGAAATTTTAAAAGGGATCTTGCTGAGGCTGCGTTGCAGAACGCAGGCCTCTCTCTGGTAACGATCAATTTACCACTTGAGGGTGGTGTGACATGGTTCCTCAGTGCTTATAGATGTCTGCAAACATGGGATGGTCTCCAGGTTCGTAAGCCGCTTAACAGACTTAGGCTGGAAACTGAGACAGACATGGGAAACTAGAAACGGATGCAATGCACAAGTGCCTGCATCTGCGTCATGTGCATTACGAAGCCAGACTAGACCAAAGTCGGTTTCATGACAATTGTTTCTTTTCGAGGAGGAACGAAACTGGAACCTAAGTACTCATACCTATAGTATATCGTGACTGGACAGGTGAGTCTGCTGGTGATCACGAAGGTATGCGGTTGTAATCCCGGAATTTGGGAAGCGAGGTGTGGTTGCTTTTTGCTCCACCTTTTACCAACGCGTTAACATAAGATCTTTCCCGGCATATTTACGTAGTCTAGGCAACAGCAATTGGGCAATTAGCCAGAAGCTTCTCGTTTGTTCAATCTAGAATTGTATTTATTGCTATTATCGTAGGGTTTCACGAATATCTGGTGGTTTGTTTTTTCCAATTTTCCGCCAGTTCCGAATAATTCCGCGTAAGGCAGTGCCTGCCTGTCAATGTCTCTCTGTCGTACGTGTGCGTATGCCAGATTACTGGACACACCACCAGCGCGGAATCCGCCTCCAAAGGTGCGCGAGCTGAGCAGAAAGAATGAGCTTGCTAGGTGCCCAGGCAATGTGAACTCACCGAACGTAACGTAGTACATACCAACCTGATCCTCAACCCTTCCCATGCGCGCAGTGGCAAAAAGATGTAACCCCAAATATAGTCCCGAGACTACTGGTAAAAACTTTTCCCCAATATGCCCTGCCATGCCGCCTAGATACCATATTGAATATGTCAGTTTCACAAGATCTCCACACCGGTTACAAACTTGCCGTATTCCCACGCGCTGAATAATACTCAACATTCAAGAGATTACACCCAACCTTAGTCTAGCTCAATTTCGAGCTACGAGGTCTGATCGAGACTAAATTTCGTAACCTCCCGATATACCAAAAATGGCAGTGCATTTATATTGCGAGAGCCGCATCAATCTCATTCAACTCATCCCTTCCTACCTCCTCTGTGACTGGTAGTTTCGGGTGGTATATACAGTATGTAAGTATGCATATGCTTTGTAAGAGATCTACGTCCTCGACCGCTATCTCCGCAGAAGTTCAGCTCTCTCTATTCTCTAAACACCCGGCCCTTGACCCTCCACTGACTCACTACCTAATCATTCCAGATTTTATCCAGCGTTTGGTAGAATATTCTATGTGGATACGGAGAGGCAGAAATATGAAATGTGATATGTGCTGGGAGGGATACCTACATCCTAGTGCTGATGTAGTTGCAATGGAAATATGTACAATACGCCGAGATTCCTATCCAATTGTTGCGCGACAGACGCCCCTGTCGAGATGGAAGGTTGATGCGTTACCTGATGGGGGAGAGGGCGCCGTTAAATCCTCAGTCTCAATAATAATTTATTTTCGTCACGTCAGTAACATTTCCCCGTAGCTCGATTGCGGGTATAGACTTAAAAAAAAAAAAAAAAAAACGTCAGTAACATTCATGCATCTCATCTAGCATGTACGATACACACGTCACGAGGATAAAGAAACACTATTTTAAGGATTACTCCTTGAAACACTCTATTATTATATTCTTGAAGATACCTCTTTGTTTCGTTTACTCATTATGGGGAAACATCGGTGAGTGTCATGGTAGCCGCTTCTACTAGCCGCAAAACAGGGTATGGATTCCGAACAGGGCAGTCTTCCAGAAACCGATCAAGGCTGACTAGGTTCTTTGTGGCAACCTGAACAACAAAACAAAGACAAACGTCAAATACGGAATGCATTCACAAAAAGGCTACTGAACGAACGTACATTAGGTAGATTCCTCTGTATGTATGCATAAGTGATATATCGCCTCAGACAGCCATCTCACGTGGGTCTTCCGCAAAATGCCTGCCACTAAGAATATATGTAGTTCATGAAGATCAAAATGTGCACAGACACCCAAGCTTGCTACTGCCTGACACCTGTCCGTCGATTGACCTTTCTGGATCTGCCTACATAGAGGAATTGTCGGGCCTGGCCCGAGCGTGCAGTACTTCAGAGACCGAATTGCGTGCGGAATTTATATCCACACAGCTTGACCCAGAATGGAATCGACTCCCAACCACCTACCTACCGAAAGCCGAGATCGGTTCCTACTTTTTTTTCACTCCTCTTTGTACACTTCATCATGCGGATGGAGTACATATGTATGTATTCCATCGGATTAGTTGGATGCCGTTACGAACCAGCCCGTCAGCCGACCGACTTGAGCAATGCAGCCGAAGACTCGCAAGCTTGATGCCGACCGAGATGCTGATCAGTCAACACCCACCCCTATTCGATGGGACTCTCCGACCATCTTGAGGAGGCTTCATGCCCAAAACAGTGTCAACTGAGAACTTAGGGACTGCGTGTCCTTAAGCCTTCTGAAATGCATTTAGTTTTTTTTTTTTTAAGTCAGTGCTCGCATAGGGCTTAAAGCCATGATATTTCCAAGGCCAGCAAATAGTAGCTGCCAACGCACAAATAGCTGTGGTCTAGTGTGGTTTCTTGGAGAATGGTTTGATACTTTCCACAGTTTATGCTTCATCTGTGTGAATTTCACACTGCTCTTTGCATTGGACCATATTTTCCCGCAGTAATTTATCGACCTCGTGTTCCCAACGATCTCCCAATTGCGAGCCGCCGGGATATCTTTCTGGGAGACTCCTAGAGATAATCGAATATCGTTTTCTCCAAATGCAAATTCTACCCGTCAGGGCCCAATCATAGCTTAGTCTTCCATATCCAGTATCGTCGTACCATCCCCTCTCTGGCCAGCCTCCCTAATATCGATCAATCCTGTATTCCAGCTTTTCCGCTCCGTAACCGCGGTAGCCTCCTCTTGTCACATGCCTAAACCGGATGTAGGACATGCACGGGATCAACTCCACCATCAATGCAGGTTTCCATGACCATCACACAATATGTCGATACCCCGAGGATACATCTAGGAACACCATTAGGCACCACTTACCCCATAACTTTCAATCTAGGACCGCAGTTGCTAGGGTGACCACCACGTGCTCCCCAAATACCTATGCCCAGGAGTCCTTGGTGATACGAAAAGTCCTCGTAGGCACAAATTCAACAACACATAGCACCAAATATAGAACTCGTTAAAACAGCATGAGGCCTAGAAGGGGTTATATGTAAAAGATGTAATAGATACGTAACCAGCAGCCTACACACGCAAGCCTCATTAGAAAAGGGAAAATACTTGTTGATCTGGGGTAAAATATTAGGCCACGCGCAGTAGTTGCACATGTGGAGTCTAGACACTCCTAACGCCTTCGAAGGCGAGCACTTTATTGCTCGGTAATCAAACCCTTATCGTAAGGATTTTCTGGGGTAAACTGGGCCTTCATAAAGAATATTTTAGTAAAAATAGGATTGATAACGGTTCCCTACCTGCCTGGTAGTGGAAACTTGGACGTAAGAACTAGGCAAATCATAATCACGCATGCACATAGAGAGTATTAAAATCCAGAAGGCACACGGTGTATGTAGATGTTACTCAAAAAGGATGAAGAACACGCCTGACTGCTCGAAGATTATGTAGCAGGAAGTAGATGCCACAAAATTAATAAGCTTAGAAGGCCCAATTTCTAGTACCAACCAGACTAACGATGTCTTCAATGCTGTTGCTGTATTTCTAGATGCATATCGAGATGAATCATATGCAGTAGCGTTGCACAGGGGCAAGCTACACAAAGAAAGCTGCCAAGACGGAAACCGCACTCCAGAATTGCTTCACTTCCCAAACTAGTAGTCAAGCTTCGCAAATTCAGGGTAATTTACATTACAAAATCACTGGAACATAAAATCTAAGCATCTTCACTGTAGTTATCTAGTATCGAGCCAGAACTTCGTGGTGTTAAGTATATATACTTCTGTAATCAATGTCCGGAATTTAATATCCTCTGATCGGGAAAGTATGCTCTTATCGGAAGGGTCCTGATTCGAGAAAAGTCGCTAACTTTTCCAACTTCTTTTGATATTTTCTATTATCCTTCCCTACCTTCCCTCCATATCGCTTATATTAATCGGACTAAATTGCAAAGGACGGTAGAGAGATGCACACTTTTGCTTTTACCTTATAAAGTCGGTCTAGGGTCAAGTTAAAGAAGCAAGAACCCCGTAGCTCTGACTTTAGATAGACCTTGGCAATCCCAAATTCGCATACAACAAAATCCCCAAATAGTCTTGTTGAAGCTTACAATTCCACTTTATCACGGCTTTTTTTCCTTTTTCTTTTTGCTACTGTTTACTAGTATACAGAATTGGATCGCTGTGACTTACCCTGATTCTCCCCCCAAAATATCTTGGAACGAGTTTCAAAACAAAATTAGTATACTCTAAGGAGTTATTTTTGTCGTGCAAGTCTGGTAAATAAATAGGTGAAACACAGACGTATGTTTTCGAGAGTTATGGGTGCTGATCTCGATCCACAATCGCTGACCATCTTTACACAAAGAGGAACCATAACTAACCAGACTAGTTCTTATCTGATTCTTCCTCAAGTTATATGTTACCTGGCAACCGCGTTGCTATTGTGATCTCCGAGACTGTTGATCAACACGGATAACAAACAAACTTCAGTCTGTTAAGTATAATGTTGCCAACTAGTGGTGGAATGGTAAGATAACAGACTATTAGAAGGGACTAAGTAGGTGGATCTCCTTGGGCTAAGGTCTAATATGCTTCCGTTCTGTGCCTTCTGTTTTATACTCACGCTCGAGGGCTAGACTAGACCTAGAAGTCCGATATAAGTACCACGAACTGTAAATCCTAATATAATGGAACGTGCAAGTTGCGTCTCGAATTTCAAAAATGAATAATTACCAACTGCAACACTGAGATACTTTTGAAAGGAGTCACATACTATTGACTATAGGACCCATGCTACTTAATTGAATTGGATCAATTTGTTTACCTCACGGGTGGTGGCGAGGAAATTAAACCAACTTCAGGCTTCCGCCCAATCAGGGTAATAGCACTTGCACTCCCCAATCTCTTATCATGCATCGCGAGCGACAAAAAATAATTTCTCCAATGTGCTCCGATTCTATTTATACGGGTATATTTGCTAGCAGGCGACTCTCCTTCTCAATGCTCCTCCTTCTCAACTGCCTTCTTCTTGATCTCACACACTCCTCCGCATATTTCTTCTCGCCCTTATTCCTCTCCTTCATACCTCACGCAAATACCCTTGTCCCTTCTCCAGCTGATTATAGTTACCCGGAACTGGCTCCCCCAGCGTCTCATACAACGGAACCACACCTACCCCCCCGGATTAGCATCTTCCCCAAACCACCACCACGGCCACTAGGAGCACAGAGACTCACCACTCCAGGTCCTGCCTCCCTCTCCAGGTCCTGCCTCCCTCTCCAGGTTCTTCAACCCATCTCCCGGCCCCCCACCCATGTCTTCGCACTCTCACTCTCACCACACTACTATTTGACATACACATCTCTTCCGCCTCATTACCTCAAATCCAAATCTTTGGATATTAAGCTTTCATTGAGTTTTGCTTTCAGGTGGTTATATAACTACCTTTGGCCCCCAAGTAACCCATATACAATATCAATCCTCTTCTTGCCCTTCACCAATACAGCTTTTGTTCTTTCCCAATCATGGTCTCAGAAAACAAACTCTTTTCCATACAATTGTCCAAGTGATTCCGTAGTAATACAGCCCAAACATGTTGTCGATATTGATTATCTTGATTCTGATTCCCAACTCAGGATTTCTGCAAGCTCATAAAGAGATGACCATGGGCTGCAACCACATGTGCAGCCACTCTGAAAGGATTGCACCCGCATGCAAATCAGAACATTGAGGAGTGACAAGCCAATTATTTCTATGGGAGCGGTCTCGATACATAACAGTTACTATTGAAAACAGTTGATGGGTAAGATTTGGGTGTTTTTCATAGAGGTAGGCTAGCCATCTCTGAACTTGGGCTTCAGTAGACTTTTTGTGTAGAGAAAAGAGGTAGGCATGCAAGTAATATAAACACATATCTTAGTGCAAAGATTTCTTCTTCCCAAGATCCGCAGGTGGTCATGTCTCGCCCTGAAATCCCTCGCTCTGCACTTCCAGCCGGCCGGTAGCCCAAGTGTATTATTTTTCTCAAACTTGAATGGACCTGACAGAATAAGCTCCCAAGCGCCGTTGCGGGGTTGGTAACGATACAGTTGGAGAACCGGCAAAACAGCACTGAGACATGTGGGGTGTGGCTGGGGCTGATGTTTAGATTGATAAGATAGGGTAGGATCACGTGCATTGGAATTACCCTGAATCCCCTCTCCGGTCCAAATACACAAAGTAATGAACAGATTCACATATCTTGTGCAAGGCTGCACGGTAGTTACACCGAGAGTTTAGAAGATACAGTAACCCCAAGTCTAAAGCGCGAGGTGAGATCTCCATCCTGAATATGAACACATCCATATCTAACATATCCCCAACAACTATCTAGCTAATCATTATGCAAATGTGCAAAAATGCCTTTTTGTGACTGCAGGAAATCTAATAAAGCAATAGTATCGTACCACTATATATAATTAAATACCAAAGTACCAAAGCCGAGCAGAACCAGTTCGAAGTAATGAACAGAAAACATCAAACAAGTTGCAGAAAATCCAAACCAGTAGATGACATGTACACAACCCGTCACCGAATCACAATTCCCTGCACCGGTGGGGCCCTAGGCTGTTCCGTCTCCTTTCCCCTTCCCCGCCCTCTTTCCGATCTACCTCTCCTATCACCACCTCTACCACTACTATCACCTCTCCTCCCCCTGCCATTTTCTTCATTCCCATCCCCACCACTCTTCCCACCCCGCCCCTTGGACCCCTTACCCCCCCTCTTTCCTCGTCTATCTCCCTGCCCAATCACTTCCCTACCGGGATTAATACTTTCACTCTCCATCCTAATTCTCTCACACTCTTTGTCCCACCAATCCATAAACTCCTGCTCCTGCTGAATATCTTCCAAACTCCTCTTTTCAACCTTTCCCTTCAGAAACGCCTGTTCTGCCGCTTGCTGCTCTATAATATCCGCTAGAGACAAATGCAAACTCGGTTCCACTCTGGCAGAAGATGAAGCAGATTTTAATTCGGGGAGGGCTTGGATGGAAGAAATTGGAGGGGGGTTTGATTTTGATTGGTTGGAGGGGTTGAGCGAGGATGGTCGAGTGGGAGGAGGGGGCTGTGTTCGAGTTGGGTGGTGGGAGACAGAGATAGGTAGGGGTGGCCGAATTGAGGGAGTGGGAGTGGATGTGGATGGGGTAAGTAGGCCTATACGCGGAGGGGTGGAAATATGGACGTCAATTTTTGGCTGGAGTATTCTGGTCGTTGTAGAGCTTGCGGGTAGGTGCTTTGACGGTGTTGTGGGTGCTAGTTGTAGTGGCCGCATTTGAACTGGAGAGCCTATACCAGCTGGACTTGATAATGCTGCCAATGCTGGTGATGATGGCGGCTTATTTGCGTCTGCTTCCAAGACTTCTCTCAGTACTATCCGTGGACCCTGGGAAGGTGTTGCCCATGGTGAGGATTTTGTCTTCTCAGGTGTACTTGGTAAGGGTTGATGCTGCCTTTGCTGTTGTTCTTGCTGTAGTCTCCGTTTCTCCTTCTGCGAGAGTTTCGGACTGGGTGTGACTGTCGCCCCAGCCGACGCCGAGGCTACCTTCTCCTCCCCTTTCGCGGATGAAAGCCCAAGGGAGAGATTTGAGTGCCTGCTTGATGCCACTGCCGCCTGCACCATAATCTCCTTCATATCAAGCTTTGCAACGTTCGCTGATGCATCCTTCCATGGCTTGGCCGGTGTATCTGGGCTCGATGTCGAAGGTGTCATCTCCGGCTTTGGGGGCAATGGGGTATCAAAGACATCCACACCGAGAGAAGAGGGCTCACCGTTCTTTGCTTCAAGCCAACTAATCGCTCCACCATTTCCACGAGGTAAACTAGATGCCGGACTGACATATGCAGAGTTATAAGGTGCCCAAGCCGACACTTTCCGTGCGAGGGTAGAATCTCGTTGCTTTTCTTGAGCCCCCAGAGAAAAAGCCCCATCCTCGTTTTCCATGTCAATCATCCCTTCATTGCCAACACCAAGTGTAGAGGGTAGTACTCCGGAATGGATATTCGATGAAGATCCTTCTTTTGTAGGCTTCTTCCTCTGCTTTTTGGCGGTGGTCGGTGTCACAGGGCCGCTAAATGTAGCTTTGTGCCTATGGGCACCTGACTGCAATGTATCCTCCCTTCCATGACCTGCCTCGATCATTTTGGCATATACAGCGATAAGGGCTTGACGCTCCCGCACCATGCCCTCAAGCATTTCAGGGTACTGTTGAAGGAGCCGGGCCTCCTGTGCCTGACATCTGGAATATGTAGCACATGGCTGCTGCATCTGTCGAACTGCGTTATCAAGCTCTTCCATAATCCAGTCATCCAAGTCATCCAGCAGGCTATAACATATCAGCTACAGTCCAGAGCCAGCAACAGGCAATCTCCGACGTACAAGTTTTCGAGCATGGTCTCCAGGTTGATGCATATGTACTTCAGACACATGTCCTTAAAAGCATTTTGAGAGAAAGGCGCAATTGCCTTCAACAGTTGACTGGCGTTTCTCGTATTGACTGAATCAAGTCAGTATTGTAATCAATGACAAATCTGGAACACAGTACTCACCATATAAGCCAATTACTTTCTGACAAACAATTGACAGTTCGTCTAACATCAATTCATCGGCCACAGCTAGGACGTCCAGCACGAAGTCCAAGTATGTGTCCACATCCGGAAACCCCTTAACTTGCTGTAGCAGAGAATCATTACCACTGTAAATGTAATCTAGTACGATTTGAAATATTTCCCATGGGATATGTGCCATATCAACTCTTAAGGCGGTTTCTCCAGCGGCCTTCATCTGCTTCACCCTAGCTGCGATCCATCGTCCATTCGCACTTCCCTTAAAAAGCGTTTCGAAGAATGGCGATTTGAGGCGCAATAAGGTGCTGTAAACCCGGACCTCGTATCCGCTTGCCAGTTCAATGATAGTATCTCCGTGATCCGTGTATAAAGGATCTCTGAGGGCCTCAGTTAAGTCCACATGGGCATTCCGGTTTTTTGTAGTTATTTGGGATAAATCATACCCGGTCACCTGCAAAGCGTGCCCCAGAGCGGCCACGCGGTTAGGGACTTTCCGTTCGTTAAACGTATAGCCGAGCACTCTGAGTGCATAAATGTCAATTATCAACAACAAGACAGGTGCGAAATCTTCTTTGATATCGAGCTGTAATCCATGCTCATTGATCGTTATCTTGAACATCCCTGACCCCCATTCCAACTGCTCCTGGTTCCCAAGTTCTTTAAGTTTCTTTCGGAGGATGTTACACCTAGCTAGGAGTATCGCCTTGTGCACCGGAACTTTCAAATCGGAGTTGACCGAACGAATAGTCATGTCACACGTCCCAGTATCGATAGATTCGAGCATTTTCCTCCAAATTTTCGAGTTTATTATGTCGGGGAAACGAATATCATATTTGGACCAGTTTTCGGGGCTGAAAATTGGATGTAGGCCGCGCAAATTGGATGGGCAAGAGATACATGGATTATCTGGTGCCGGCTCTAGAGACTCAGCCTGAAGGTGTGTTTGCATGATCGTACAGTCCTTCCTAATAGCAGCGTACGCCCCAAATTTATTGCTGTGAACGGAAACAATCCTGGTGAGACCTGGTACCCTAGAGAACTTGTAGTCCTTTGACTTGCCTTCAATGCCAAAAGTTGTGGTCCCGCCGGCCCCAATACTGGCAGAATGACCATTGAGCGAATCATTGGCTTTGGTTCGCTTGACTCTCCTCCAGACACTTCCAGACTCTGTACAGATTATAATAGACCCATCCTGATCCACATCCACATCCTTCGCAGCCATGGGACCCTTCTTACGGCTCCAGATTCGCTGCGCAGCTGGCAATGATAGCTTCCCTCCCGAGGTGGAGGATTTGAACGCCTCCCCGAGGTGCACAGTGTAGACATCCCCCATTCTAGTCAATCCACACATGATTTCTCCACCTGTGGCGATTTTGGTAATATAGTTTGGTTCTTTGCTCCGTTTGTCTGTTATTGGGAAGGATACTGTGTTTGGATCCGTGAAGAATCTTTGTACAGGAAATATCACTCTTGTGTATCCATAACTAGCAAAGAGCCACACGTCATGGGTCTCCAACATCACCGCCGTGCACTTGTCTGTGGCTGCTACCAAATGAATGGTATGATCGGCAAGGAATCCAGCGACGACTTTCTTCGGAGACCAGGCTGGTGTGCTTAAATCGGAAGCTTCTAGGATACCCAGTTGTCCCTCATTCTTCCCAAACACGTATAGAGTATCGTAGGCATGAAGAACAGTATGGATTCGAGACGCTGCACAGCCAATGATATTCTCTCTCTTGATATTATCAACCACTCGGCGCGGAGTGGACTGTACAAGCTCGGCTTCCTCTAGCCCAGAAGTACCTTGTCCAATTTTTTTGTTCTTAGCCTGACCGTGCCCGGCGTTCCCTGTCCCTGAACCACCAGCCAGTATAGTTTTGCCAGTTGCATAACCAAGCTGGCCGTACTTGTTCAAACCCCAAGTCCACACCTCCCCATTGTGCAGGATTACTACAGTATGGTCAAGGCCTAAAGCAACTTTACTGACGGAGTAAGGCTTGTCCCCAATTGAAACATGCTTGTATGTAAACTGGGTGAGTTGGTCATCCCCAAGCCCAAGCCGCCCTCCATGGCCAAATCCACAAGTGTACAGGTTATTGTGAGGATCGGATGTAATGATAGCTGAGTGTAACTTTGAAAGTTGTATGTCTTGAATTCCTAATGGCTTAAATGCTTCCATGGCGTTAAGGTCATCATGAGAGCGCTTACCACCCAATTCCGCCAAGAGCTGTTGAGGCCTCTGCAGTGGGACTCTCTCGGGGAATTGTCGATCATCTTCGTCTCCAAACCCTAAAGTCAAATTTTTATTGCTCCCAAAAGCAAAAACTTCGTCACCTGCCCTGCTCTTTAGGAGCTTGTCTCTCCGTCTGACAATCTCCCGGGCTCTCCAAGAGAAAAATTCATCAGGAGAATCATCCGCATCCTCTATATCAAAGCCATTCACATCCTCCATTCTCCCTTGATAGGTCTCCCGTAGCTGATGTAGTACGGCTTCACATCCTTCAATGCTTGCATAGAAAAGCTCAAACGGTGACTCTCCAGAGTGGTCTTTGGTTTTCACAAGAGTTGCTCCTCCAGATACTCCTCCAACAGCTATCTTGGCAGCTTCTGTATTCAACAGCAGCCTTGCTGCAGTAATGTTGCCGTGGTACAAAGCCCTGTGCAACGCAGTCCAGCCACTCTCGAGGTCAGGGTACGTAAGATCGAGTTGAGGGTGCCTCAACAATGATCGCAGAAACGGGATGCCGTCGTACTCAGTTGCAGCAAGGTGTATCAACGAACGACCTCTAGCGTCATAATCTCTCAATGCCTGTCGATTAAATGCTAGTCGAGTCTCTTTCTGTCTTTTCAAGCTTTGCCCAGGGAAATTGCTCGACTTGGTAGGTATTCCAATAATAGATTTTCCGTCAATGCCTTCATGACTCGTCTGCAAATCCAATCCAGGTCCTCCTACTGCTCCCTGATGACTTCCTCGGTCTGTGGGGGGCGGCGTGCCCTCCAACAGAAGACGCTGGAAGGCTTCCGCGTCATTCTCGAGATAGAGCTTCCAAAGGTACTTGCTACTCATGCGAGGTGGTGGACAAAGCGCCGCTCTTCCGCTCCACTCCAGTCACCAGAATTAGTGAGACGAGAGGGGTGGAAGAATTGAGGAGCTTGAAGGTTGCTGGTGAGCCGAAAAACTGGGAAAGTCCCTCAGCAAGACGCTGCAAGATCGTGAGAGATTGTTCACTCCAGCTATGCCGGCATCAAGGTGACAGGGATGGAAGCTTTTTCTTGCCTAAGAGTCTTGATGATTTGTATGGTGCGTCCTGGGGCCCTTATAAGCTCACTATCGCAGAATATCTCGAATATTGACCAGCCAATCAGTGGTGGGGCCAGTGAACCGTGCCGCCCAGGAAGCACTCTGTGTGGCGGCTCACGTGAGGTGGGGCTAGAAACATCGGAACAATTGATCGATTTACGCGTATATCTTCAGAAATCTGGGCTCGATTTTATGGCAAAACTTGCAGAATCATGTATCCGCCTTTTTACATCTGGGCATCTCAAGATTTGTAGGTATGTCTCTGGTCTCCAGGTCGCCCCATTCGCTCACAGTGCATGGGCATGCATTCCTCCGCAGAGCCTCAGCCGCCCATCCCCGAAGCAATCTGGAACCTTTCCGTGCGTATAGTTCGTGGAACATAGAACATACTCTCGCTTCCACTGGTCGAAATAAACAATGGGAAACAGGATAGGTAGGTGTACATGTGAATGATACACTGAGTTCGGCCTGTATATATGATTCTGTAGTTGGGATAGGCGATTGATAGCACTCAATCTGAAATCTTGGCGTTGCAGTTGCAATTTTCCTGAAAGGCTCGAGGTGGTCAAATTCTGCTGCTCATTAACGACATGGCTCCCCCTTCGAAAAAACGTTCTCATTCAGCCTCAGAAAACTCCGCTGGAAGCGGTCGACCCAAGAGGATAAAGAAGGCAAATGGCATAAAGCCCAAACCAAAGTCCGGGAAGATCGTCCGGCTGGATGATTTGGCGTGGAAAGAAGTGTCCATGCCGGATAGGCTGGATGATGTGGAGGGATTCTTTGGACTGGAAGAGGTGGTCGATGTTGAGGTAATCCGAGAGGATGGTGCTGTCAAGTTTGTCAAGGCGAGTGAGGGATTTCTCCACTAATTGGAGCCCAGGGCTGACTGGATTAGATCGGGACCGAAAATGATGAATCTCCAGAGCAAGATGTAAATGAAGCAATAGATGACGGGGACGACGAGGAGGAAGATCCGGAGGAGTGGGGAGGTATCGACGACGACATTACCACCACTGAACCCGAATCTACAGAGGCCAAATCCCCCTCTCCAGCACCTACCCGCCCTAAATCCGCCCTTAAAAAATCCAAACTCACACCCAACCCCTCTGCGGTCGACCATGAGCTCTCCACCCTTTCCTTCTCCCTTCTCAACTCAGAAACTACCGAAGAAGACATCGCCCTCCCCGCCTGGTCCCCCATGCACCTATCCCCCTCCACCCTCTGCGCCCTCGCCCATCTAAAATTCACACATCCTACCCCTATCCAATCCTCCGCCATCCCACTAATCCTCTCCGGCTCCTCTCTCATCGGCAAAGCCTCCACTGGCTCCGGCAAAACCCTGGCCTTCGGAATCCCCATTCTCGAAACATACCTCTCGTCACTACCTACCACTACCGATTCCAACCCTACAACAGGGAAAGCAATACTTCCAAAAGATCGAAAACTTACTGCATTAATCATCGCACCTACCCGCGAACTCGCTCACCAAATCACAAAACATCTCACAGAGTTATGTTACTATACCGACCTCAAGCTCGTGACGATCACAGGTGGTCTTTCTGTTCAGAAACAACAACGTCTCCTAGATAATGGAGTAGACGTCATCGTAGCCACGCCTGGCCGACTTTGGGAAATCGTATCAGAAGGACAAGGCTGGGTCGAGAAACTCCGCAATGTCAAAATGCTAGTACTAGACGAAGCAGACCGCGTCCTCGAAGAAGGCCACTTCAAAGAAGTCACTCAAATCCTCTCCCTCATGGACGCTGAATCCGGCGA
Organism: Terfezia boudieri ATCC MYA-4762; assembly: GCA_003788615.2. Taxonomy (NCBI): domain Eukaryota; kingdom Fungi; phylum Ascomycota; class Pezizomycetes; order Pezizales; family Pezizaceae; genus Terfezia; species Terfezia boudieri. The sequence continues at coordinate 92,454 of ML121541.1, forward strand.
CTCTTCTGACGAAGAATCAGACGAGGAGGATGCAAAAGAAAAGGTCTTTGGTGGGGGGGACGTCGAGAAGAAAGCGAATCGGAAACGTGAAAAGTCCCGACAAGCAAAATCTAATTTTACCTCCTCTACCAATAATAGCAAGAAGAAGGAACAAGAGAGACAAACTCTCGTCTTCTCCGCCACTTTCCACAAATCCCTTCAACAGAAACTCTCAGGGAAATCCTTCAAAAAGTCATGGTCCTCCTCCGGCAATGGAGGGGACCTTCTCTCCTCGTCCGAATCCATGGAATACCTCCTCAAAAAACTCAAATTCAAGCAAAAGCCCGAATGGATCGACGTCGACCCCCTGCACGCTGTCGCGGAAAAAGTCAAAGAAGGAATCGTTGAGTGCGGGAATATGGAGAAAGATTTATACCTATACTATATCCTCTTGCGATACCCTAGCCGGACATTAATCTTCACCAACTCCATCACCAGCGTGAAGAGGCTGGTGCCTATGTTGAACCACCTCTTATCCACCTCTTCCTCCGAGGGGGAGGGAGGCGGGAATAGGGTTTTCCCGCTGCACTCACAGCTCCCACAGAAGTCCCGGCTGAGATCGATAGAGAGGTTCTCGGGCCTACCGCACCCAAAACTGAACAATCAGAATTATCAACCAACTATCCTTGTTGCGACGGATGTGGCAGCGAGGGGACTAGATATCCCGAGTGTGAGCTTGGTGATCCATTATCATCTCCCTAGGACAGCGGATATGTACGTCCATCGCTCGGGCCGTACGGGGCGCTCATCAGCGACTTCAAACCCAGCTACCTTCGGCAGTAGTATTATCCTCTGCGCGCCGGGGGAGGCTGCAGCTATGGCTCGCCTCGTGGGAAAAATCCACGCAGATACCAATACTGCAGGCAAGGGAGGGCAATTAACAAATATAGGTGTCGACAGAAATATCATCCCCAAGATCCGCAAACGCGTAGACCTAGCAAAGAAAATCTCAGACGCACATATCGTCAAGCAAAAAATTTCCAAAGACGAGGATTGGCTAAGAAGTGCGGCGGAGGATTTAGGCATTGACATTTCCGACTCGGAAGTTGCGAAGATATCGGGGCGGGATAAGAAGGGTGATAGGAGTAAGAATAAGGGGAGGTCGAAGGGGGGAAGGGGAGAGGAATGGGATGATGGGGCGGAGGAGAGGGATGAGGGTGGAAGGGGGAGTGGAGCGGGGACAAGTAAAGAGGAGATTGAGAAGTGGAAGTGCGAGCTGAAAGTAGAGTTGAGCAAGAAGGTCAATTTGGGGTTTTCAATGAGGTATTTGACGAGTGGAGTGGGAGGGGTGAATTTAGCAGATCATCTGTTGAGAGGGGGAGGGCATGGGGGGATTCTGGGAGCGGAGCGGAGGGAGGTTGTGGAGGAGATGATGCGGTAGTTTGTAGTTAGGGTTGGTTGGTGTTGTCTGTATTATACCAAAATTGCAGATGATATATTATCTATTTACATATTTAATCTCTAAATACGCCTCCAAATGGCAACACCCTCAATGCTCTGTTCCCTCCACCAGGAGAGGATAACCCGGAAAGTAACGCCATAACACCTGAAAACGCAGAATCAGGGTGACAAGAGAGAAAAAAATATGTAGTCTCAGACAATAGATAAGAAACCCAAAAGAAAAAAGTTTCAACCTCCCGTCAAATAGTAGCAGGGCAGATCTAAAAAAAAGACCAAGATAGATAATAAGAGATTGGAGAGGATCTTAGCAAGAGTCGAGCGAATGGGGTATATGTTAATCGGTATTGTTAGTAGCTGGAAACTTACCGTAATGCAAGAGACGAAGTGTGAAACGGCAGAAAGAATTGTACCTCCCTAATTATATAATATAAGAAAAAAATTAAGAAATAAAAGAATGCACCAAAATCAATCCGAACGCCTAGGAACAAGAAATTCCCAAATATCAAAAACCCCAATTCCATGATACTCCGTTTTCGGTATCTCACATCCGGTAAACCATCCACCCATCTAACCTGGCCCAGTTTAGCTGACCCAATTCGGGATTAAATACAGGGCCCAGTATTATTCGATCGCATTTGCAACTCGCGATCGCATCGCATGTTGCTGTGGTCCTAGGGATATATTCCCCGAACCAATCAGGCTACTATATCTCAAACCCGAATTCCAATTCCGAACTGAGAAGCTGAAAATGAGTGTTGTCTATTCGTGGATAGCTCGAATGACGAGCACGGTCTTAAACTTCTCTGCCCAGCGGATGGCGCCAGCAATGAAGTGGATGCAGATGGCGAGAGGGAGGAAGGCGAGAAGCATTGTGAAGGTCGGGGTTTCGAATGCCTGGATGGCGTGTCTGAATAGATGAGTTGACTGGGAGAAACTATGCAGGCTGCAAAATCCCGTGGAGATGATAATATAAGAACTTCTAGAACTTATATTGAGAAAGACGCCGGGCGAGCTCAAAGTCAACAAGCAAATAGGTGAATTGTTTGAATTGTATCTCCTTGTAAGTAGTGAGGGGCACTGGTATGTAGAGTCAGACAAGCTTTAAAGGGCTGGTTGATAGAAACATCGTGCTCAAAACGCGTGGGGAGGGAGGTCTATATATGTTTTGGTCCCCAGCTGAATGCACCTAATGCACCTCTGGGCCATGGTACCCCTCTGGGCCATTGTACCCTCGCCATTATCACCCGTATCTGTATGCCAGCGTCAGTGCCAGTTTAATTTTCAAGGGGGGTATATTATTGTAGGTAGGTATCTCCCGGAGGCAGGATGGCAAGGGCGCATGCAGCCAGAAAAACAGAAATCGCCAAACCCAAATATCCGTATCTGTATCTTCAAACATAAAACCTTCCAAAAAGTTAGACGTGTCTCACCGCGTTTTGCACGCGCATGGGTATGCCTAAGCCCCACGCAATTACTCTGATCCGATGAAACTCCACAGGACCCCGGTTCCGGGGATGTTATCATAATGTAGGTATCGAACAATCCACAGGCCTGGGCTGTCACAGAACTTTGGTTCACACGTGTGCCTTTTCGGGTAAAAACCTCAGACTAAAGTGTGTTGGCATGCCCATTCAATGCAACGGATGGGTGGGTACTCATGATCTGAAAAAACGCAATAGAATCAAAATGGAATCACGGGTGACTTGGGACAGAACAAGTGTCGTTGAATTGTGGAGTCCAGCATTTCCCCACATCTCGTATCCCTGCTACCAGTAAAGTGTTTGCTGGCGAAAAAAACAACCTGAAGCTGATATACCTAGATTTGCAATTCCACAGGACGTGGGGTGTAGGGTTCTCGAAGTTTATGCACGTTTTATCTTGACCTGGCGCATGCTGATGATCCAAAGGAGCTTTGAATGACGAAATGTGTCACTTCGTCATGCGCATCCGTTATTCGTCAATTATGTTTCCCTGCCTATCTTGTGGGGGTGCATACAAAAGAACAAGAACAGCAGTTCAGACAATATGAACTTTCTTGATGGCACCAAGATCTTTATGTTTAGAGACGAACCTGTGATTGACGCGTCAACAGTGAATACCTGTGATTGACGCATCAACAGTGAACTAAATCACTCCAGTGACAGGCAAACAAAATAGGTATCAGACTGTGGGGGACTTGGGTGCAGTGACAGGTTTTGCCGTATTTGCCGCACATATTTGTTATTCAGCCAATTTGACGTGGGTGGCAATGCAGGGTGCAGATCAGGGTCCTGAGATTCAAAGAAGAAATTCTGATGATACCGAAAACTGTACTGCGTGCTTCAGGTGAGTTGTAATTGAAATGCAGTTTCTCGAATGAAAAGGGAGACCTGAGTTGAGAGCAGCGAGGAAGATGAGGGGTTAGAAGGCCATTTGCAATATTAATTGCGAATGGATCGAGGCGAATTGCGAATTGATCTCACGATTCGGCGTCGTGGGGCAAATCTTGAGGAACACAATGCATGTGATTCAATCTTATCTAATCTTTGACCTATGTAATTAATCTCTCCATGTCGACGCAAATAATAATTGTAGAGAGGGTCATCGGTATATCTCTAGAGGTCACATCTTCCTCCAGCACACCTTATATTGATCTGTGGACAGTCTCGCCAGAATTGCAATTGGACTCGTATCCAACCAATCGATATTGCAACTGTTGGAGATAATTCTCCGGTAGCACAAGGTCACAGGAGAAAGTAGGATTTTCTAATGGAGGCAGTTTGGATCATGGCAGGAAAGGATAAAAGAGCTGGAATTCGCTGGCGAAAGAAGTGATTCAGCACTAGAACCATACTATAGCGATCTCTAAGATAACTCTACGAATATATACTCTCTACTACCTCGTAATTTTTACAGCAACGCTTTCTATACTGGCTTTGGCACACAAATAGAATGACCATCATAAATTTTACCCCTACGTGCGGTCAATGTACGGGGAATTCAACCCAACTAGACCCCCTTAATATTAAATAGACTATGCATCCTTTCTTTATAAGTAGGGTTTTATAGTTGACTGAGCGGATTTACAGGTTATATTACCCTCAAATTGGTCGGTCGCTCTATTCCTTTTAGCTCGAACCGACGTTATGCAATAAGGCAGGTTCGGCGGTAGAAAGGTAACCTGAATAGGCCGAACCAAACATGACCCAAGGCATAATATGTTTGGCATAGTATGTTTGGCATATATGTCTGGAAGACATTGCCGTATATCCTTGTTTTACATTCAGAACGATATTTTGGAGAGTTCTCGGTCTATTTAGCGATGCATGGACCTGCTTGGGAAGACTTCCAACAAGATATCAGTGTAGATTTCTTGGGAAGGGAGTATTCACTTGTACTATTCTGGCCTCCCTATAGACTGCTTCGCAGTCGTAGGGTTTCTTCCCCATTTTTAACTGATCTATCAGAACTGCAGATGGAAGCACTAACAGCTATACTCTTTGTTAATATTATTTAGACTTGTACCACTGGAAATCGTTAATGTAAAGGTCAGTATCAGCGGACTGGCCCTGGTTTATGTTGAGTTTCTCCTCAAGAACGTAAAATTCTCTCCGTTTAGTTCTCCAGTCAGAGCAACCAGAAGTGAAGTACAGCGAAACATCTGAGATGCTTTGGCCTTGAGAGCCTATAGTTTGGTTGGCAAGATCCCCCTCTTGATTCACGAGACAGCTGGAGTCTGTCCCAGGTCCCAGAGGGAGTAGTCTGGTAGCAAGATTCCCCTCTCGATTCAAGATACAGCTGTAGTCTGATTGGCAGAAGCCTCTCAGAGATAAGTTGGAAGCTGTATCTGTCCCAAAGCCAGTGATGAAGAGCCTTTTTCAATCTGTAGGATCCACTGAGATAGGGGTGGGATTCCCTGGAGAGTATATTCATGTGCTTCAAGTGCTTTGCCTAAACTTCTCTGTCTAGAACTCACTAAGAAACGGCTTCGAGCTTGCCATCTGAGCTGCAACAGCTCTTCGTGCCCTTCTATCAGAAGGCATATCTAGTCGTTATGGAGCAACGTAGGTTTACAGGGCGGTGGATTTGGAGACTGTCAATGACGCTTTGCATGGGGCGCTTTAAACTGGAAAATAGTACAGGGTGCTCAATATGTGAAATATCTCTAGCCTCCTTAATGGTATGACTTTGCCTTCCGGAAATGACAAGATCCTGAATCTGTGTAGCTGCAGCCTCAGACATATTTGCACGATAAGAGGACCCTAGTTCCTCTGTCTCTGATTGGGAGCTATTAATCCCTTCATTTTTGTCTTCGCCGCAGTTGCAATTTGGGTATATATCTATTTTGCCGTTGCGTTGTACGCCTTTGTGATTATGGTTAACATTGCTTTGATTCCAGGGTAAACTTGTGCTTACAAATATGAAATCCATTCCCTTTAATAATCGTCTTGTAGGCAATAAGCTTTGTCTATGTTTTTCTGCAGGTTTTCAAGTAGGAGAACGTCGTGGGATGACACCAGTGATAATATTTGGGAAGTGTCTGGGGACATTTGAAGCTCGACTGAGTCAAATTGGAGTAAATTGAGATGGGACGGGAGATAAAGTAGATCCGTACTCACACCCGCAAAATTGGGATACTTTGTACATTAGATGGAGAATAAGTATATAGTCTGGTTGGTATAAGCCACTAGTAGAGGGATGGAGCTCTGGTTGCAGAGGAAATGAAAGGAATGATGGAAAGTGGGAGGATACAGAGCCCTTATATACTAATCCTTATCTATTCAGCCACAACACTGCCATTATAGCACGAGAAAATTGACTTCTCCTTGGGATTTACCGATCCACCTAGGGTAATCATTGTGAAAGGTTCTGCCAATTGTTCTTCCATCCTCATTCTGAAGAATCCTCATACCGGTAGTCTCGGCGCATGATAATTTGGCTAGCACACAACCATCGTGCCTTTGTAGCTTCTGTGGAACCACTCAAAGCCCATAAATTGCTTGTACCGTGTGGAACACGAATACCCAGACTCGAATCCAAGAACTCTTGTCTCTCTTCCTGGTAAAATGTCGTCATCACATTATCAGAACTAATGACTTTAGCTTGGGTACCACTACATTTTATTTATGTTTCCGTATCACATCGCTATTATGATCAGATGGTCTAGCACCTAAGCTCCCACCAACTCACGAAGCGTGCCTTTTACTTCTCTTCCGTCTTCTCCTTCGCTAGCCCATGCTTTCTTAATAAATCTGTGATCTCAGGGGCGGTCCATAGGTGGTGGTAGATCTTTCCTGCTGGCGTTCGTCCTAAGGTGGCGAATTCAACTACACAGTCATTAGCTCACTGATTCACTTCACCCAGCATAATTATGATAGGCACGAACTCTTCTCACTGCTCAACGTCGTAGAATCCATCGTCTTGCTTAGAATCTTGACTGCAATTGAGCACGCTTCTGTGAGGTCACAGTTCTCTTTGTAGTCTTGCTTCAGGAGGGATTGTGCGGAGGCGTTGTTGGCTCCGACGGAGGTGGCTTTCCAACCGCCATAGTTTCCTGAGGGGTTGGATTGGTAGAGTTGGAATTCGCGTTGGGAGTCGTAGCCAGCGTAAATAAAGGAGACACCGAAAGGGCGGAGACCTGTAGGGGAAGCAGTGAGTATGATCCATAGAAACAGAGGCTGGAGGAGGGGGTGAAGTGCTACCTCCGTGCTGGGTATACCCTTGCTTAAGATCACAGAGACGCTTGACGAGCATTTCGCAGGGAATGTCTTCGTTGTACGTTGCAAGGTAGCCTTGGGCGGATTGTCGGGCGAAATTGATGAGGATGTTGGCGTCGGCAGTCATACCTGCTACGGCACAGATCATGTTGCTGTTCAGCAATCCCGGGCTTCATTAACTCTCTGAACTCATGATATACCCCCAAGTTCTCAACTGCCCTCATTTGATGCTATATGTCGAAGGGCCACTCACTCATTCAGAATATACAACTTCTCCGCACTACTATCCTGCTCCAACAGCTTACTCGTCACCTTCCTCTCTGCAGCAAGCACAATCCCATCCTTTGCCAATATCCCCAATGCTGTACCCGCATGGGAAATAGCTTCTAGTGCATATTCAACCTGATAGAGACGTCCTTCGGGGGAGAAGATAGTTGTCTATATTCGCTCCGGCTCCACTTGTTAGCAAACAAGGTCCCATGAAACTACCCGCTAAACCCCACCATGCAGGGAATCATACTCGGGAATCATATCGTCGAGACATGTCTATGGATGAGGCAGTGGATCCGGGGTATATATGAGGGGAATTTGGTGAATATAGAGGTATTTGGTGGAACACACGTCGAAGTTCGGAGGTAACTGGGGATGTTCGTAACGTCGTAGAGGTATCACCAGCCTGATCCCCCCACCAAGCAGAGCACTGCCAAGTCCCGAGGGGAGCTGACTCAGCAGCCGAAGGCATCTATAGCCAAAACACCAATGTACAGAACTTGGAATCCACGATGGCGCATAACCTCCCCACGCGACCGCTTAAATCGACCGTAGCGAATTACGCGTATACAAGTCCCGGAGGAACTCCAACTCCAGCAGCGCAAGCACCACTGCCCTCAGGATGGACAGAACATAGAGCTCCCACAGGTAAACAACCGCCTTCGTACCTAGTTTTAGATTAATGATGGCTGACTTATAGATGTATCAATACAGGCCATTCCTACTACTACCACGCCGCAACAAAAACTTCAACCTACACACGCCCCGTCCCCCCTTCAACAGCTCTCGTTCCGCAACATACACCCGGCCATACCTCCTCATCCCAGTTCCCTTTCGCAGCCGCCGTCCTAAGCGGGAGCCAATTCCCCGGGGACCCCTTCACCCATGGAGCACCCACAACCCCAAACTACCCGCACTACCCTCACCAACAATTCTTCCAGCGGGGCCGAGGCGGAGGGCGCCCATTCCAGCCCCATCGCCCGCCAAAGAAACCAGATCGCCCAAAGAAAAAGCGCCCCCTCCCGGGTGTGGAGAATTGGGTGTTGGTACTGACGAAATTGGGGAGAGAGTTTGTGCATAACCCTGAGACGAAGGAGTCGTTGTGGCTGGGCAAGGGGAAGATTCCGGATGAAGTGGTGAAAGCGGTTGAGAAGTTGAAATCTTTGGGGCTGGAGGAATTGTCTAAGCTTGACGAGGAAGAGAAGAGGGCTAGTGAGGCGAGAAGAAGGGCGCGGAGGGCGGAGAAGTGGAAGGCGACGGCTGTTACCGAGGAGCTTGAGGAGAAAGGGGAGGGGGGTGAATATGGGGAGTATGAAGAGGAGGAAGGAGCAGACGGTGGACAGAGTGGTGGAGCTGGTGTTGGCGCTACTGGAGAGGGTCCACGGGGTAAAAAACGGAGTGCGTCAGCCGCAGAGCTAGGCGAGGAAGGGGAGGAGGAGTATGAAGAAGAATATGAAGAATATGAAGAGCCGCCCGAGGGAGCGCCAAAATGGGACGGTGGTCTACCCGCTAGTGGCGGCGGTGCCCCTGCCGGTCCAGTCGAATTCACCGAGGAGGATATATCTTGGCAGCTCGAAGCCATGGCAGAAGAGTACGGTCTAGAGGAAGAAGACCTTCAGGAAGAAGACCTCCCCGCCGAAGACGCCGTCCAAATATACCGAGAAATGCTTGAAGAACTACAGCCTAACCCTTACGGAACTTGGGAGAATACATACCCGTCTCTTGCTCATGATCCTAGGTATACAGTCCTAAACACGACGAAACACCGCCAGGAAGTGTTCACCGCATGGTGTAAAGACCGAGTCGCTATACTCAAAGAAGAGAAGCTGAAGCAAGAGCGGAAGGACCCGAAAGTGCAATACTGGGAGTTCCTCGCTGCACATATAAAGGACGTCAAGAAACTCTATTGGCCGGAATTTAAGCGCAAACATAAGAAGGAGAAGGAGATGAAAGACTCTAAACTCACCGATAAAGATAGGGAGAAGATGTATAGGGAATATTCCGCGCATACTAAGCTCTCCCCGACATTACTGGAAAATGAACTCAAGAAGTTGCTGAAGAGTAATAAGGAACTGACGAGATATGCAAAGGTTGATGGGTTACCGTTAACGATATTAGCTGATGTAAGGTATGCGGCGTACCCCTTGGTGTTGCCAGGGGATGCGAAGTCGTCAGGACTCCCACCCCCGAGAGACACGGTGATTCAAGCGTTCCTATCTACCCTTCCCGAGGAAGCTAGGCCTCTCTCGGAAAAAGAACTCAAGGAGAGACAGCGGCAAGGGGCGTTGAGGGAGCGAGAGCGGACGGTAAAGAAGGAGCAAGGACGACTAAGAGGAGAGATTGAGAGGGGGAGGGAGATACTGAAAGGGGAAGAGATGGAGATTGAGAGGGCGGTGAAGGAGGTGGGGAGGAAAGGACTGCTGAGCGCTATTGAAGCTGAGCGGGAGAGGGAGAAAGAGAGGGAAAAGTTAAAAGAGAAAGAAAAGGCGGAGAGCTAGAGGGCTCACGAAAAAACTGATTTGGAATTCGAGACATTGCATGTCATTTTAGTAGGGCGTTGTTAGCAGTTGAATATGATTAATTCTTCTCTGCTGCCTTCTCATACCTACCTGCCTCCGCCAGATCAACTGCATACTGCCTCTTTGCCGTCATCACCCCCCATCCCTCACCCCCCATCCCAACTCCCTCAGGTCCAACACCATACGTCTCTCATCCCCCTCCAGCCAGCGCGGTCCCTCCGATTCCGGCCTCCTCCAGTGATTATTCTTGACAGGAACGTCCTGCTGTCCGTTTGCACGATCCTCTTGGTACAATCATTATCGCAGCTCTCCCCTATTCCTCTAAGTTCCCCACCAGCCACTCCTGCAACACCCCCCTCCTTCTTAGCCGACCTTCCCCCTCCTCCCAGCCTTCATCCCCTCCTCCTTCCTCTGCTGACCTTTTATCTCCCCATGCGCGCATCATGTCAGGCTACTTCACTTATCAGTACGAAAAAGGACTGTTGGAACCATGATGGCTTCGGTGGTGGCCATTGATATATCTAATCTGGTTGGCTACAGAAGTTAGATAATTACTCTATAGGCTGGGATTTCCCAGAGGGGGGTTCGCATATGTACTGTAAATGAGTTCAATTACCTAGGTATGCTGTAAACCCACACCTGAGTTCAGGGTAATTTTAGCTCTGAAAGTTGTGCCATCTTTAAGAGTCGGTATGTACTTTACTATGGGGCCTATACCGTAGCTCCTGCTGCGTGATAGTGATACTTTCCTTGTTGCCCATCTAGATGGCAAATAGAATACCTGCCTAATAACAATCAACCTGATTGATTTGTCCTGTTACCCTGAGGTGGAGCCACCGGCCGTTTATTGATCTCACTTCACCGAACCCTACGCCAGCCTTTCATAGCCACTGATTGATGTTTATAATATATATTGCACTCAATACTATTAATTACTACAACTACATCCCAAAATGACTACGCTATGTGTGTGAGCGGTATCCTTAAAACTAAAATTATCCCCTCCACCACCCAACCCCCCCGCGGCCTTTTTCTGTGATGTGCATATATGCAGTATGGTTACGCTGTATGTATGGCATTGAAAGTTCCCTGATCATCAATCGTTCCAATACCATTTCTAAGACTCATCTCATCTCTTCAAGTATACCCCATACCCCATACCGGTACCCCCATTTTATATCCAGTTTCTTATTTAATTCACAATCTACAGGTGCCAACGTTTTTTGTTTTTTTTCCCCTCCCCTTTCCGACCCAGACAACACGTGATTTTCTTATTTCTCCACGCCATACAACGATAAATAAAAATAAAAATAAAAATAAAAAAAATAAACCTAACATCTAATGGGTGCTCAAGTGCTTGCTATATACAGCACCTTATATAACAAAAATCTTGCATTCGCGGAAAACTTTTTATGTTCACAGGACAGAGCTACATATGTGTTTAGATTTTTGTTTCCTAGTTCACTTGCGCGGATCGGTGAATGAGTACATATTACCCTGATATTATGACTCGCTCAGATGTACATATTCTCAAGGTTGTTTGTTTAAGTGACTCTATTTTGTCTGCCTTCCTCACTACTTGTAAGTAATCTCCAACACCTAAAATCACAACTGACCAAAAAAACACAGATCATCACCGCACGCGTATACATATAATATCCATATACACATTATATTAAGACCTCTATTCTCTCTTTGGCATACATAACCTACTCGTGAGATTGCAATTCGACGTGGGAAATAATACGACCGCCTCCAGCTTCGAATGTATGTAAACCAAAGTCGAGGTTGTTTGTGGACACAAAAGGCATTGGTTACAGTGAGGCATCTATAGAATACAGGACGATATTCTCATATTATATATAGCAAGGGCAGGATCAGATTCAACACACATTTTTTTTTCCATTTTCTAACTTCAACACGCCCAAACCAGTATATATTATTGTATTAGGAGATCAATGCTGTCGAAGCTCGTCCGGGCATGGCACAACAGGACATTCCTCACTGCAAAGAAAAGAAAATTACCAACCAAACCACCTTTGACACAAAAGGAAAAAAGGACAATATTACAAACACACTATCAAACATCTCAATTCAGAGGGAAAAAAAGAAAAAAGGGAAGGGAAAAAGATAAATCAGATATGAAAATCCCAAATGCATATGATATCTGCATTGAAAAGAACGCCTTTAAGATCCCATACCCAAATCGTCACGGACACACATTACTCCCCATGCCGACTCACACATCCTCTTTTACAGCGCATTTCCAACTCTTCTCATCCATTATGGGACGTTTAAGCAGTAGCGGCAGGAGAAGCAACTGGGGCAGGGCCAGGGGCAGGGGCAGGGGTATCCTCGGCCTCGACCTTTGGCGCTTCAACAATTAGCTCTGGGAGCTTGGGGGCCTCCTCAACTTTGGGAACCTCCTCGGCCTTGGGTGCCTCTGGGGAAGGTGTAGGCTCAGCCACGAGGGTACGTGCTGGCTCTGGAGTGGTAACTTGAGCCACAGGTGCTGGAGATGGAACTACCTCCTCCTTTAGCACAGCAGGGGCCTCGGAGATATCTATGCTGAAATTAGCAAACCCAGTTGAGTGGTCGCGCTGAAGAAGGATATGCGTACCGGGCTTTGGAGCCTCGATTTGAGGCGCGGTCTCGCTCACGATTGGAGCGGGAGGAGGGGGGGCTGGGACGCCGTAGGGAGCCGGGGGGCCAGAGGATTCAGCCTCGGGTTCGGTCTGAGTGTGGTTCTGTTCCTCGGTCTTCCTTTGCCTTTTTCGGGACTTGGACCTGAAAAGCGAACGCCCGAATTTCTTGAGCATGTCGAGAGCTTGGGGTGCTGAAAAGACACGGGATGTTAGCATCTACCCGATTACCCGCTGCCACAGAAACAGACAAAGTCCAAAAACGTATAGCATAGTTATCAATCACAAGGGGTTTACTTACGAACACCAGGCATATTGATCAGTTGATTTGGAGTGAGAACGTGGAAACCGTGAGAAGTGTCTAAGGGAGCGTGATGAAGAGCGTTGAAACTGCAGCTGGGTTCGTACGTGGACGTGTATATTTTGCTTCCGGTACTGAAGTTGAGAAGGCAGGTAAAGGAAAGTTATAGGGCAAAGTTCGGATTGGAAACGGCCAACAAAAGAAGCCAACAATCAAGTGATTTTTGAACAAGGATTCAACTTGCGCGTATGAGAGCGAGATGCGAATGAGTGGGCCGAAAGAGAACGAGTGGGAAGGGAGAAAGGAAGAAAGGGAGGAAGGGCAGAAGGAGCAGGCAGCAGCCGGATTAAGAGCAGCAACGGGGAAAGGAATATGACAGCTAATTAAAAGCCTGCGTGATAATAATTAAGCCACCATCACCCTTTGGTGTGCGATGTGTGCAAGAACTGAGATTTGTTTGGAGGGAGCGGGGGCCGCGCAGGAGCAGCGACGGGCCCAACATACTCAACCCTCGCGAAGCATCCAGGGGGCTTGCACACAAATCGGCCGGGGGGGAGTGCAAATAGAGGTGCGCATATTCCAGGCAGCTTCAAGCCTTCTGGCTATGCTGAGAGCAGCTAGAAGCCAGGGAAGCCGCATCGCAGTTGGAGCAGCTTGAGCAGTTTGAGCAGCGGGCAGGGGTCGCCGCCCGGTGGGGGTGGGGGGGCATGCCGTTAGATCTGCTCGGGCGAGTGGGCGTGTGGGCGTGTGGGCGTGGCTGGGTGCTGCAAATTATCGAGGCGTTTCGAGGGACGTTTCACGAGATGTTCGCACGGTACTTAAGATTGTTGTTTTCGGATAGGAGTCTTCTCTATTTGCTATTCTGAGCCGTGGGGCACGCCGCGATCAGTATGGGCGTATGGGCGCATGGGCGCAGTATGGGCGCAGTATGGGCGCAGTGTGCGTCGCTCAATCGCTTGCAAGACTCGGGGAGGACAGCTGGATGCAAGTCATAGGCCGTCTATCTGATGGCAGTTTGACGCGGCTGCCTGACAGCGAAGGAAACGTCAGCCGAAATGCGCCGAAATGCGCCCGAGGAATCCTTCGAGAACCAGAATACCACATGGCTGGCCGTGTGGTCCTCTGCCACTGGACCAGGAGGTGCAGACAGGCCATCATGAACGGAGCAGCAGATCTGCTCATCTACCGTGGCGATAGGGCGGCGAGGAGAAGGCAAATACCGCAACCATATAACCCCCCCCCCCCCTGTGCCTCGGTATATGACTTCCAATATGTATACATACCCCCAAACCCATCTATTCGGACACACCGAGGCGATCCTTCGACATCGATATCTCGTCTAACTAAGTTATATTATATTATATTATATACATACATATACCTTATATAAATATATACGACATCGGGTATGGAATCTCGATACCTAATTCCGGCCATTGTAAATCCCAAACACCTTCCCCCCTTGTCTCATGCAAGCAGAGCTGGACAAAATTACCCTCAGGTTAGCGAAACCCAGCTTCAGACCCCATCCCGCAATGCTAGGTTCATCAAACCCTCAAACCTAAACCCCCGTCATACACAACAAGCCTCGTTTGAAGGATGTAGATCAGCTGGGCATAGGTACTGGCATGCGTTAACCACCTATCATACAGCACTGTACATGCCGATCTATCTCAGAAGCCGGGTTTCCCGGGCAGATGCATAGATTGAACAAACAACCAAGTAAGTACTGTAGGTAGGCATCTTGCGTATAATTAGAAATATCACAGCTTCGAAATTCACCTGAGGGCGCATCACGTGGACTTAATTGTGCTGATCACGGGTTGAGAGTGATACAGGGTAACTCTACTTGCTTGACTCAGGAGAAAGGGGGGGTATAGGAGAAACTGAGGTATATCCTGGCAAATCTTTCCATGACTGTAGCCGATAGATGGATGGATGCTATTTGACGAACCTCATACCCTTGGTCAAATATATATAGCTACTTTATAGCTATCAACTTGGATGTACAGTACTGAGTGGGTACAACACTACCACAGTTTCAATTTGGAGACAACTAGTAACGTCTTTAAGCCAAGAATAATTCCTCCCCCTCTCCCCCTCTCCAAAACCCCCTACCCTAGTCTCCAAATCCCCCATCCTCCACAGGCCGTCCTTCTACAGGCCCCCGCTTATACAGCCTTGAGTCCTGAGCGTAGAATCGATATCTCGTCCATGTAGTTCCTCCTGATCCTAAACTACGTCAATCGGTACAAAATCCCTCACCCAATCCTCCCCCGCCTAACCAATCACACCACACATGTCTTACCCTGATGTTCAAACCCCCAGTACGACCCCAGTACTCAATGTATGTTCAGGCAATTTCTGATAGAAAATATTAGTAGTAATGGCAATGGCAACGGTGGTATTATCCTCGAAATATCTGTATAAATCCCCAGATCCATAAACCCGCGTGATATGTATGTAAAATATATCAAGTATGACAGGTACTCGTAAACCGATAAAATAAAACTCGTGCATATTGAAGCATCATATCAAGGAGACAAACGAAAAAGTCCTATGCCCGACCCGATAGTGCGCAGTGGGAAAAAAAAAGCAGAAGAGAAAACCAGTTCCCTTCAGGAACTTGTAATGACAGAAGACATGATACTCTGTCTGGTTAGAAATATGTATCGGGGCTGAGGGTTAGGGTAAGTAGACCATAAAATAGGTGAGGAAATAGAGCTTGTGAATGTGAAGGCGGTAAATGACGACGAAAGTGATAATTCAATGAGGAGCAAGCACAAGATGCCCACTCTAGCTGGAAGAATCTCCCGATAATAACAATGAGATTTAAATGTCTGGATTTATAAGCGTGGAAAATCAAGGGTAAAAGAAGCAGGTGTTGGAAAAGAAGTTGGTGAGGGTAATATGAGGAGAGATGACTATAAACCCCAAACCACAATGCGAAAATAAGATATCATATTTTCATGAAGAATGAGCAAGTAAACGTCCACAGATATCGTCCATTTCCGAATATCAGGGAAGACACACAATACTCCAAGATCATGTTATACCACCGCATATACCAATACCAAACCATAACGCGACACCCCATAGGAAAAAATAACCGCGAGTATGAGTATAATTATATGAAACGAAATACAGAGAAAACAGCGCCTAATTCGCTCCCCCTACCTCCCGTTCACTTAACGAGAAGAAAGACAATAACTTAAGAAACAGAAGAACCGATAAACTCAATATGAATATTAATATGCGAATCACCACCTATTCACTCTTCCGGTAGGGCCTGAGCCACTACTTCCTCCACCAGAAGGGGCCCTGCTAAACCTGTTTCCATGCGATGCAGTATCATCATGCTCCATGCTTCGCCGGGCACTACTCATATCGCTCATTGCAAAGAGCAAATCCTCTTCTTCACGGTAACTAGGCGTCCTCCTACCCATAGGCTTATCACTGCCCACACTATCCCCTTGATCCCTGTTGAGATAGGTTTGTGAGCCTCCGGGGGGGGTATAAGTCGTCCCTCTCTCACTTCCTCGGAATACCCTTCGGAGCGAAGAAGAACTAGAACCAGTGAGCCCTCCAGCCAAGCCACCACTGGGTACTCCACGTTCATCTTCTCTAGCTTCTCTATGAGCATCGCTGTTATCACGAGTAGAATTCCTTCCTGGTAAATCCTCTTCCGATGCGAGACGTAACTCATCACCAAGTTTGCTGAGACTGAGAACTCCAATGTCTCCACTTGCACTAGTTGGGCCATACACTGGTTCATCAAACTCCCGTGACTCATGGTAAGAGCTTGGTCCAGGTGGACCGTGGAATGGACGAGGTGAGGAGGCAGGGATGTCAAGAGGTGAGGTAGCTGCTAATTGGTCATCACTGCGACCAGCAGCTGTTGGTGAGTGGTGGTTGGGTCCAAACCCATCTACTTCCCGGGCTTGGTGCCTACTCGAGTACACTGCCGTCTGCCCCGCGCTAAGGCGGGATGGTACTGTGGGCGTAAATGAGGTGTACGAGGACATGGGGTTTCCAGGTGAAGATGACGGGGAGTATGATGAAGCTGGGACTGGCTGCATCATAGATGATGATTGCTTTCCGAGAGCCGATTGTGAGCCGGTTTTTTGGAGCAACAAGGATTGGGACATCGAATCGGATAGAGCATTGTGCGAATCTTTCATTTGCTGAAATTTCACAAGAGCAGTGGTCGCCTTCTTCGAACTATCGCCGTGGGAAAACATCTTCAAAGGTTGCTTGGTATCGAGAAGTTTCAAGAAGTCAACAACTCTATCGTCCTCGTTCGGTCTACTGCCCTGCTCATTACACACCGCAGACCCCGGCCGCTGGATAGAAGAGCTATAACTTCCTTTCCCACTACTCATTTCATCATCTGCTCTCATTTGCCCGGTCGATGGTCTGGGCTTACGAGCTCCAAAACTGCTACTGTAACGTCCAATCGATGGAGGTCGGGGTGAAGGAGATATACCAAGTGGGCCAGGCGCATCATAGGAGGGGGTACTTTTTGGTATTACCGGGGAGATTGCAGATCGATTGCGCGCAGCTATAGGGGCTGTAGTTGAAGATATTCGTGTCACGGACGTCCGAGGTGATGGTGGGATAGCATCCGCGGAAGGCGAGTTTGATAGGGAAGGTGATTTGAAAGGCTGCATGAACGAGACTGAAGGGCGTCTGGTAACCCCTCCATCACCTGTCCCCCGAAGGGAGGATTTTGAACCCTGAACAGACCGTAAATTCATATATGTATGATCTGCAGGTGAGCTACTCAATGAGGGTCCGCCAAACTGCGGACCGCGGGGTGCAGAACTAGGGCTAGATATCATTCCCGCCCCTTGCGAATAGAGAGGAGTATGGCCTCCATACTGTTGCGCTTCTTGTCTAAGGGGCGCATTCAATAAAGCAGATTGCACAGAACCTATATCTCTTCGGCCAAGAGACTGAGGCTGGGATGCTGTTCTGTGGTGAGAGTTTAAAGAAGGTTGAAAGTATCTCTCGTCCAAATTGATGAAGTGTGAGCTTAAAAGTTCTTCAGAATCATCAACCCTGAAGTCACAATGCTTTCGGTAAGAAACGTTTATATGCAATTCCCCGACCGGAGTGTCCACCATGCCAAATGTGTAATCCCCGACCACTTGACTCTCGCTGTCAATCAAGGGTAGGTTTAGCCCATCCCATCTAGGCGATGGGACTTCGCCGACCTTAACCCGACAGCACACTTTTAAGGTATTTTGGTGCACGGTTACCTTTGTAAGGCGTTTCAAGAGCTTTTGTGTAGGCATGAGACCGGCATAGGTGTATAAACTTCGGAAAATGACAACAGCGTGTTTATATGCAACGGGGAGTTGCGGAAGTGCAATATCACCATTCCGTGGTCTAAAATCGCAAATCAGCATAGGTACCTCAGTGGCGTGAACAATCGACCTACCGCAAATCCACAACCCAACGTTCTAACACAACGTCTGGCTTGGCCTCATTGACCCTACCAGCTTTCCTCGAGCCTGAGACCACATCCATTTTATTACTCATAGCTGTATCAACGTTCCACCTCCTCCCTTGTTCATCCAAAAGCACTAGAGTCTGGTTCGCCGTGAGTTCCTTCGCGTCAATATAGGTTTCTATGACTAATGGCGGTGGCCGATGCCGGTAAACATCAACATTCTTCCACAGTGACAATTCTTCCCGAAATGCATCAGTGTCGTCAAGGTCGAGGTTGAACTGGGGGTGGATATCAGCCCAAGCGCTCTACGACACTACATTAGAATGGCGATACACGAACGCCGTCGCCGATACCATTACTTACCCAAACATTCACTTTTTTGGAACCTGTCCGAGATGCATATAGAGGTGCTACTGGTATCCGTTGCTGAATGATAATCATTGCAGCTTTGAGGTAGAAATTCTGGAAGAGGCTGGTTAGTTTATCTGAGCAAGCAGCACCACGGCATGGCGAGAGCTGTACCTGCACCACTTGGTTGACCCGTTCTCGAAATGCACTATCGTCTCCTCCTCCTCCGCCACCCCCTCCCCCACCGCCATCATCTCCCCCGCCACCCCGTCCACCACCACCGCCGCCGCCGAATCCAGATTCTTGGTTCGGAGTTGATAAGCCACCATATCCTCTATATGCCGACGTAGGTCGAGAGCTTGGTGTTGTGGAGCTACCGTGTTGTCCGCCATACCCGCCATGCAGTGCTCCAGCTTGAACTCCACCAGGGCCCGTGGCAGCAGAATACTGATATCCAGTGGGATGTCGTGGGGAAGCAGCAAATTCCTCTGCATCCTTAGTTGAGCCCAAGGCTACAGAAGTGGGTCGGCGAGGCGGGGCAGGCCAGGGAGATGACAGTGGGGGGGACTGTCGCCCATAACGCTGCATCTTAGGAGTGCAGCCGTTCCCTTGGATTCGGGTGATTGTTCTTTGTAGGTGGGTCGTTTGCGTATACTTATAGAATTAGGCAGAGCTGTAGAAAAGCTGTAGAACAAAATAGACTCGAAGTGGGGGGGTAATCAAGGTGGTGGTATAGTCTGCTAGTGTAAGGTCAAGAGGCTTGAGGTTCTGGGAAGTAATATTCCTCCGCCAGCCATTACATTAATTAATCAAGTATCTATGAGATATTTCCTCTATCTTCGGAGGGTGTCCCAAGTCCGCAGAGCCGTACAGTGGAGAAGAGGCGGCTGATAGCGTGCGAGAGCTTGTCTCAATGGATTCGCCCTTGGGGGGAAACGTGATGGATCTAAGCTGTGTTTGACACCCCTGGATGGGCAAATGACTGATGTATCGACACGGTGAGCCGACACGGCGGGGTGGCTGGGGTATGTTTGGGTGTGGGTGTTAGAGAAACGAATAATGCGGTTCAATTCATGAGTGTCCAGCACTCCAGCGGGCAAGGACTTGCTGTGCTTGTGGGGGGTTTGGGCGATGGGATGAATCGACAGCTTCAGGCTGATGACAGGCAGGTGCAGAGCCGACGTAGGGGGAGGGGGGGGGGGGGGGGGAGCGGGGGGGGGGGGGGGGGGGGGGGGGGGGGGGGGGGGGGTGGGTGGGTCGGTGGCGGGGGGGGTGCGGGAGGGGGGGGGGGGGGGGGGGGGGGGGGGGGGGGGGGGGGGGGGGGGGAGGGCAATCTGGATGGTGTGTGTATGTGTATGGCGGAGAATGACTCTATGGATGGAAGCGCGGCGGAAATGGCAGGCCACTGAGTCGTGAGATCAGGAGCGGTGAGCGAATGGTCCAATGTCTTGCGAGCCACAACCTAACCCAACGCCCAGGTCGCACGACTAAGACTACGCCGAGAAGAAAAGCAGAATAAGCGAAGTCGGCCAGCCACGAGTGGGAGCATACCAGCGTAACGTCGTTCCCCAGCTCTGTCGATCCTATATAAGTGGGCCACTGCAGCTGCCGTGCGAAAGGTGTGCTCCATCGAGGTTATCACGACCGCCGCATCTCGCACAGCACAGTGCTGATGCTCTTCCGGCCACGGCTTCCATCACAGCAGTCACCGCGGCAACCGTCACGGGCTCACGCAATCCGATCGGCCAACGACGCTGCAGCCTGCTGTGCAAACGAAACAACCGCCTCACTTTGCAATGTAGAGCAGGTAGGTACCTACATCTCCTGCACGCTGCCAGTGATGCTTAGTGTCGTGAAGCTCTTTGGCTCACTCCAATGCAGGGCTAGTCGGAAACCGATAAGACCTCACCCAACAAGTCCCAGATCCTTGCCACTCTATGGACATGGTCGGTCTCTCCCGAACAAATCGCGATATTCCAGTTCGGCACTGTGGTGTTGACCCCAGGAACTTCATGCATACCTGAGGAGTGGTGCCCAGTGGGCATGAATACAAGTACTACGTCCTGCCGGATGAGCCGACAACCAATTATTGACCATGGCTGGCCTCAAACTCTCGAGTTCAAGAGTCTATCGGAATCACAACATGGCTACATATAGAAACTGAGGTGTAGGTGGCATTTTCTACTGCTACCTTCTCCAAACATATATGAATGCATGAAGCATTATCTAAAAGATGTTCTCCCCTCCAATCAGCCAGGCCCAGACCCACCCTCTGATATGGATTCGGCATGACAGCCCTAGAGCAACCCCCGAATCCGTCACACGGGTATTCCAGTACTACTTGGTGTTGGCTCTTAGTTGGCTCCAATCTGCCCTTCAAGTCTGGCACCAGTAGGAGACAAAGGAAAGCTAGCAAATAATGCGGTATATCTCCCTTATCACTACCATTGCTGCTCTCCCCAGCAAAGCTAGTCTTAACAATGATAGAAGCGCCGATAAGTACGCAACGTTATCTCTCTATCTCAACTTTCGATCACGTGACTGTGACTCAGATCTCGCGTGCTTTAATCATAAAGAGATAGTCGTGTGGACTACGATATAGAATTCGAAGGCCATCTACAAGAATGGCAATATGTTGTACAGCTCTATGCGGAATGGCCGGTTGCTTCATTTCGAAAGGCTCAAGATTTAGATCTTCACTCCCGAATCCAGCCATCCATTTACGCCTGAAGCAAATGAGGATGAATTCGGTGGGAATCCTTTGAAACCATGTCTTACGCCGCCAGAATGGTTTGCGATCAGAAAAAGGCTTACCAATATCAGTTAATGGAATTTTTTAGATTCTCCATATCTTCCTCAGGTTGGCCACCTCCCTTCGCGGAAAGAATGCTGAAAGAAGGAAACACCCAAGAGAAAAGGCATCAAGGCATGTAACACTCCAAATGTCTTTGTGGGAGACTATGCTTCGAGCGATCTCGGGAGTCTAGCCAGATCTACGGAAATATGGCAGCACACAACTAATGCTGGGTAACGCATGCAACCTTAAATATAGGGATATATCGGACATAGATGCTAAGAAGGGTTCACAGACCACCACATCTCTTGAACTCGAGTTCCCATCTGCTCTAGAAACTGCAAGGCGTTCTGGTTGTATAGCTGTATTCCCAACTCCTGCGGCGCTTGTGCTACGTTTCTCCTCACTAAATTACTGAGAAAGCAATAGGAATTTCAATGAACCAATATATCTATATATACGAGATCTGTGACGCTGTCGATCTCTGTCTACTGTGCTTCACCTATGGCTATCTCAAGAAAATACATAGAATGATAACTGGAGGACATGACGTTGTATTCCAAAAGTATATCGCTCATGCTTTTAATAGCCACCTCCAGATACTTCTGGTACCACCGGTATAGTTCATGCTATCAAGTTTCCCGATTCGGCAGCACATCAGTATGGCGGGCGCCGGTGATACGTCTCGGGACTGCCAGGCGAACCATGTGCATGACTCTCCTGTTACCCATGATTACACATTGTGACTCACCTGGGAATGGGAAAACGTTCTTCACTACGATTGGGCTCGGTTACCTGCTCGCCGACATTGGAATGGTTGATTGCAAAGGTTACCAGGATATCCCTTGCCTTCCATTGAGGAGATGGAGCTCATGTTTTGCATTGAATAAGAATAACTTGCAGTTCGATGAGAGATGACATGTACTGTACATATGGTTAATCACAAGGTACAATACCCAAGTGATCGGACGTGCAATGTACTGGCTGACGCGCTCATGGATCATGGTCACGAGACGTGCATGGGTTTGGACTCTTTATACAAGGCGAAGATGGAATATGTGGTTGCACTAACTAGATTACCTCGCTTGATCAAGGTATCTGTACCGCATGAACTAGGTAGAGTGCCAAAGGCCCAGAGGAACAAGTTTCTGCTGAATGATTACCAGATATATAGCAAGGCACTGCACCAGTGTACTGACCAGATATACTGTATAATCAAGCCTCAAGCGCTATTATTGCTGCAGAACCTACCCAGCAAAGGTGTTACCCTCAAGAAGCTTCCTAGTCATTGGCCCTGCGTAAGATGCAATATGCAATACGTACAGTGCTGGGGACGTACCCCCCCACATAATATGCAGTGCCAGTGCGTACGCCCGCTATTTCTGGCGGGACATACAGTAGTGTGATCGATGCATAAAAAGGGGTGAGTTATAACTTTCCCCCAGGCATTGTACTTACATCTTCTTTATTGCTGTACGCAGTTGCGTACCTAGGCCGTTGGTTGATATTGTTTCTGCGCAGAGGTAATTAGTATGGGAAAGTCAGCACCAATCATACATTTGCGGTGCCGATCCACGGGGCAGCATGCCCAAAACCAAATTCCACGCGAGTACTCCGTACTTGGTTTCTTTTAAAGAAAAAAAAAAAAAAAAAAAAAAAAAAGAACGAAAGAAAAGCCATGTAGGCATGATATGTGACATTCATTGTAAATAGGCCTCCGCCAAGGCCGAGCGAGATGCCTCGGCTCGGCCTGGTCCCTCAGCCCGCCAGCCCGCCAGCCCGCCAGCCCGCCAGCCCGCCAGCCCCAGCTTTTATATAAACTTCCCGCCTTCCCTCCAGTTTCAGCTTTAATCTTTCACCACGCAATCCAACGAAGAGATTATCTTGTTTTGCTCTATACCCCCTCTAATCTCGTTTACGGTTTCCATTAATCCGTCATGCCCGGACGTGAGTTCACCGAATGCAATGAGGAAGAGCGACGATCACATGCTAATTGCTTTGTTTTTTTGGTGTAGCAATCACAACCGAGCTCACAAAGCTCTTCAAGATTGACCACCCCGTACTCCTCGCAGGGATGAACGTCGCTGCGGGGCCAAAGCTTGCGGCGGCAGTGACGAATGCGGGTGGATTGGGGGTTATTGGTGGCGTTGGGTATAGCCCGGAGATGTTGAAGGAGCAGATTGATGAGCTGAAGAGCTATTTGAATGATAAGAATGCGCCGTTTGGGGTTGATTTGCTGCTGCCGCAGGTTGGTGGTGGTGCTCGGTATATTCAAACCACCCTCTCCTCGTCATGCTAAAAGGATTGAGGTATTGATTTCTTGATTTCTTTCAGTGCTACAAACTACGATTACACCAATGGCAAGCTTAATGAGCTCGTCGACATTATCATCTCAGAGAAAGCCTCGCTTTTCGTCTCTGCCGTCGGTGTCCCACCAAAGGAGGTTGTTGAGCGGCTCCACAAAGCTGGGATCCCATACATGAACATGATTGGGCACCCCAAGCACGTGAAAAAGTGCCTGGATGCTGGTGTGGATATCATCTGTGCCCAGGGCAGTGAGGGTGGTGGACATACCGGGGACGTCCCAACCTCCATCCTTATCCCACAGGTTGTGGATCTCTGCAAGGGGAAGAAGAGCCCGTTGACCGGGAGAGATGTGACGGTTGTTGCTGCGGGGGGAATGTATAGAGGATCTTCGCTCGCGGCGGCGTTGATGATGGGTGCGCAGGGTATATGGGTTGGAACGAGGTTCATTCTCGCGGATGAGGCTGGGGCGCCCAAGGCCCATCAAGAGGCAGTTAGGACTGCCTCGTATGAGGATACTATACGGACTATCATCTTCACTGTACGCCCCTCCTCCCCCCCCCAATAATTTCTTCGAAGTTATGACAGGCTGCTAATCTACTTCCTTCTCTTTACCTAGGGCCGCCCCCTCCGTGTCCGCAAGAACTCCTACATCCAAGATTGGGAAGAAAACCGCCGAGCCGACATCAAGAAGCTCACGTCCCAGGGAACTATCCCCGTTGAGCACGACATTGAGGAGCTAGACAAGGCGCATAAGCTGGATGATGAGACCATGGATAATGCTAGGCCCTTCTTGATGGGTAAGGTCGCGGCGGTGGTGAATGAGAAGAAGCCAGCGAAGGAGATTGTCGATGAGATTGTGGCGGAGGCGGTGGAGCAGTTGAAGAAGGCGAATCAAGTGCTGGCGAAGCTATAGGTTTGGAGGCTGTATGGGCGGGATGAATAATGGTTTGGGATACGTGTATATCATTGTGCACTCTTTGGGATGAGGAAAACGCGTAGCTTCGTAGTAATTGGTGGCTAGAACTGGCGTTTTTTCCATCTATTTTTCATGTTTTATTCTTATATTTATTGTTTGAAGTTTATTGATTGGTTCAAATATGCTATATCCGCAGATACAGAACTTGATTCGAATTCGAATTCCATACATAGCAGTATACTGTCCAGGGAATGTACCACCCATTCCCCCTCTAACAAGAATACTTCTATCTAGACGAAAGTTCAAACTCACTATCGTCTGTCCAAGCCCATTCAGATATCGAGAAAAATCCGCGGGGACCCAGATATAAGTACTGCATGAGAGCCGGGTTCCCCCCACCCCCCCGAGAAATGTATACCTCACATTCATTGTATGTGAAATTCTTTTTTTTTTATGTATAAGAAAAAATCTAAAAGAAAAGAAAAGAATCTATGGGAAAAAGACTAGAGTGTGGCCGGCTGACTTTTTTTCTTGGGGAAGGGGGGAGGCGGAGTTACCCTGAATTCGCAAGTAGTATTCTGTAAGGAAGGGGGAGTAGAGGGGAGTTGAATCTATCCCGGTGTATAGGTACTTAAAGTACCTGGTAGAACCTGTAGGATGCCGATTTGCTTGATATGGTTAATGAAAGTTACCAGGTGTGATTCATGTTTTTTGCCTGCATGTATGTATGGTATGTATGATAGGGTTACATCTGTTCATTAACTAGGTTCGGTTTAATAAGATCTCCCAACAGAGCAAGGAAATGGGAAGGGAAAAAGAAAAAAAAGAGCGCCAGTTATTAAACCCCCATAAATGCAATTGGATAACACAATTTCACTCGTCGTATATATAGGGGATGGGATTATATGTCCCCCACGTCTCCCCCCACACCGGCCCCATTTTCCACCTCCATCTCCCTCTGGAACCTCTCGTATTCCTCATCCACCTCCATCTTCTTGCCAATCTCCGGCGCCGCATTTAAATGGCCCATCCCCAGCACGCCTACACTCGACACCTTCTCATCCTCATCCTTATCCACTTTACCTCCCTCTCCCCCTTCTGCTTTAGCAGTAGTTTGTGTGGTAACCATCCTCCTCTTGACCGCCACGGGCACAAACGCCGCTGCCTCCTTTCTCAGATCCCTCACCACAGGCTTCGCTTCATACGTCATCACTGCCTGCGCAGCTACCGGTTTTGGCGGTAACGCGTGGGGCTGTCTCTGTCTCTGGGCGGGCGGCGGCAGCGGCGGGGGACTTCCTTCCGGCATGGGTATCTCCGCTACGGAGCTTGCTATTGAAGAAGAAGAATCAGAGTCACTCTCATTCACATCACCACCCATGTACCTCCTTCCCCTTCCCCTTCCCCCACCCCTCCCCGTGCCGAGTTTGATCATATTTGAATTCCCCCCTCCGCCCCTTTCCCCTCTTCCACCCCTATCACCAGCACTAGCACCACCACCACCCCTCCCCCTAGCACCTCCCTCATATCCATCGTCTTTGATCCCCAGAGCCTCCCTCGCCTTCCTCACCCTCCCCAACTCCCCCTCCAGCTCCTTCAACACCTTCTGCTCATGCGTCCTCAGTGGCCGTTCCGATTCGAGGGATTTTAGTTCCTCGATTTGTCGAGAGATGCGCAGTGGGTTCCGGCGCGCGAGTTTTTCTTGTTGAAGCTTTTGCTGCGTCTGTTTTGATTTTTTGATTTGCGCGGCTTTTTGGGATTTGTGGTAAGCTTGCATGGTGGGCTTTGCTCTTTTTTTTTTTTTTTTTTTGGCTGGGAAGCGTTATTGGAAACGGTGGATGTGAATTGTAACCATACGGAAGGTTTGCTTGGCATGAATAGGCCCAAAGGGGGATAGGTTGAGTAGGTAGTCCCATCGGCTTGAGGGTAACATCTGATCCCTTTTGTCTCTTCATCCGCCCTCCACGAACAATCTGATCAGCGTGACGAAACAACGAAGCCCTTCCATGTTTTGTATGTCTAATCGCGGAGGTCTGAGCAATAGCGCCGGTCCTACAGCCACCTGGCATCAAGTATCCTGGGTTTTCAATAACACAAATATCCGGTACGTACTGTATATCGTCAAAGCCAATAGTCAGGTTTCTGCGTACAATGACTGGAATAGAGGCTTCCTGACAATACCCCAAAGTGAGAGAACCCAAGCATTGAAGTACCAGAGGCGCTCGCTGGTTAGGGACAACGTCTCACTTTTCCCCAATGAGGGCTCAAGGGATATATCGAACCCTCTTTTCCTCGGCTCTAGAAGCTGTAGTAGGCAAATTTCTCACCTGCCGGTACCATGAGATAGGATTAAGCTTTAATGATCACTGCCAAAAGATAAGCTCCCAATCCGGGGCTTGAGATTCATAACTCTGCTTTTCTTGTACGTTCATACAAAACCCCCATACTGTGCATGTACAGCGAGCGTATTTTGGCCCGGGTCTGGACGTGACCCCATCTACAAGGTTGGCGACAACTAAACCAGACTAGGAACTTGGCATAGTTCAACTTTCCCATTTGGGTAGTACAGGACAACATTGGCTCGGTGCCTGCAGCGATAGGTGCCGGTAGCATCTTTTCTCTGGGGTAAAAAAAAAAGAGCTCAGTACTTGTGTGCGGCCGCAGAAGGGCCATGACGGGCCGATAGGTAGCACCGATGGATCTGGTTCTGGTTCTGCATCAGAAACGTAATCGAGGGATTCAGCCTGGGGCGCTGTTCCAGAAGAGTCCCGAAGCCGGAGACTGTAATTCTGTATGCTGTACACATCTCTTACGCCAAAAGCAGATTTAATCCTGTTTCCGCTCCTCCTCCAGCCCATTCAATGGCAGTCGGTGTTACCCTCAGCTACGCCGGGGCGGGACTGTATTCGCATTTGCTTTTGCTTTTGCTACACCGCATTACTGTGGTCCCGCTGCCCGTACTGGTCTACTGGTCGTGACAGCCATAGCTGGACGCTGGATTGATGATTGATCGGTTGAGTGAATGGCAGCAGAGCCTCGCCTTCGCCTTCGCCCTCGCCCAGCACAGCATCCCGCCAGAATCCACCCATCAAGTATCAATCATCAATCATTGAACGCTTCGCCCATGCCCTTATCTCGGGTACCACGCTCGCCCGAGATCGACACAGCGCCAATGGCAATGGCACCTTTCCATCCAGTTCCCGCTTCCATTCATTCTATTCAGTCTCGTTCCACCAGCTGCACGAATTTCTTTCCCTTTTAAAGCGCCCACTGCCTCCTCTTCTCTCCTTCTTCCATTTAATCGTCGCAGAGAAGACTACACGGGACTCTTTTTCACTCCTGCCATATACCTTTTCCACGATTATATATATATATATATATATATACCATTTCTCTCTCGCGACCTCCATACAAGCTGCCTAATTCTCGGACGCAGGAACCACATCTTGGCACCCACCCCTGCCAATTCTTGATACTAACGGAAAATGGAGTCTGCGTCACGACCAAGAGTCTACGCAACAGCCCGTCGCGCAGCTCGCGCTGCAACCTTCGGTCGAAGGAACCTCACGGGTAGGCACGCATACGACCACCTCGTCGACATCGAGAAACAGCCTGCATCGAGGCAAGCGGCTGCAAGCCCGGAGAGCAATACGGACAAGGAAAACGACACGCCACCTTCGGGGCAAAGCACTAGTAGCGGGAGAACAGCTTTGTTGCGATCAGAGAGCAGAAGCCCAAGTGAGGAGCGTGACGTTTGCGTTGACTACAACCAGGGGAGCGAGGCAGAAGCACCTCTCAGGCCGACATCTACCTTCCCAGAGTCAACGCCAGCTCCATCGTCATCATCTATCTTTGCCGTTCTACCAACTGGCCCGAATACACCGTGCAGGTATTGGGGACCACCGTCACCAACATCTCCCCCGTACTACCCGGAGGTAATAACCCCTCTTATCTCCAACCCCCCCACCCTGCACTATACAATTCACAGTGATTAACTGAAAATCACGCACCACAGACTCCAGAGCCAGAGACACAAGCTCCACAAACACCCCGGAAAAGGTCTGTCACTCGGAGCATCAAGCCCAAGTCACAAACACCACAGACATCCGCACTGCCGACACCCCGAGCTCGAGAACGGTTTCTCACTCGAAGCATCAAGCAAGAGTCATCGGAACCGTTCTGTTCAAGCGGTCCCACCATCCCTGCATCCCGCGAAAATACCCTCTTCCGTGGAAATAACCCCTTCCCCAGCCGAAGTACTATCTACAAGCACATTACAGACTGTACACCAACCAAACCCCTGCTGCGAGAATCACAAGCCGGGCCATCAGCATACGCCGGATCAAAACGTCCCCTCGGCGATCGCCACAAATACGAGAGTATCGGTAACCTCGAGGGGCTTTTCTGGCTTTCTGCTGTTCACGAAGACGCTGGCTCATCTAAAAAGCGCCGCCGAGTACACGACGCGGGGTCCTCGCTATCATCGTCGCCCCCACAACAGTTTGTGACACCGGTGAAAAGGGTTCCTCTTGGAGAGCTAACCTTCGCAGAGTCTTCATTTGAACTAGAATCATCTCCACCGTCACCGAGTTGTTGGTTGAGACCAGTGAAGAGGGTTTCACCTAGGGAGTTAACATTCACTGACTCTTTACCAGGGGTAAAATCACCATCGCCAGTGAGGCACTTTGTCAGACCGGTGAATAGGGTACCACTGGGAGAGCTGAGGTTCGAGGAGATGCCGAAGAAGGCTTCGAAGAGGAAAAGGGTAAGTGTGGTCTCTGCGCCTGGTGAGGGAGCAGGACAGCCAAGTCCTCAGAAGAGAATGAGAAGGAGTGAGCAGGTAATGGAGGAAACGGTGAGGGTGCTGGTGCCAGCAAGCTCTGCGCAAATTGAAGAGGAACAGGCGGAGGATGAAGAAAAGGGGCGTGCGGGGGAAGAGGAACGTGTGGTAATCTCCCAGACAACTAGGAAGACGATCAGGAAGAACACAGCAGGCCGAGCTGCAAGTCGGACCGCCACTACCCTCAAGGACAAGCAGGATGCTGGTATTAATGTTGATCTGGGACGAGTCAACAACGCCCTGCAGGGAATCGCGCCCGCCATCACGACCCACCACCAAAACGCTTCCCCCGCCCCAGGACCCACCTACGACGTGTACGACTTGTATGACTACGACGAAGAATACAACATCCGCAGCAAAGTCGATAGGCTGTTGGAGAATGACGTCAATCACCTCTTACAGAAATCTAGTATTGTCGAAGGCGCCTGCACCGCCATCACCGCCTTGGTTACACAGGTCGAGGACTTGCGGAAGTCGCAGAAATCCCTTGATGGGAAATTAGCTCGGGCCTCAAAGAGCATCGAGGCGTCCAAGATCAGGCCGGAGCTGAAGCAAGATCTCCACCGCAAGCTCAAGGGGGGAGTTTCCAAAGCGAGCGAGAATATCGGCGATATTATTTTGCCTGTGGAGAGGGCGATAATGGAGGTGGTAAAGGGGATTGCAGGAGCAAGGAAGTGGGTAGGGAAGGTGAGCAAAGAGCTGGAGAAGGGGGCGGAGAAGTCTGGGAAGAAGGAGGGCTCTAGAGAGGAAGTGGGAGAAGTTGGGTACGTCGAGATGGCGCATCGTAAGGGCAACAGTGCACGACGGCCAGGCCCACCAAAAGTGTCGAAGCCCAAATTCTTCGATCTCATAGCCAGCTCCGAGGAGAAGGCTCGGAACCTAAAGAAAACAGAGGATTACTATGCGCTTCTCAACAGGCGTATTATGGAGAAGGAAAGGGAGATCAGAAGAACCCGAGCTGGCCAGTCTGGGGAACAGCATGCCCTGGCTCAGAGATCCGAGCAGATGCCGCGCAGGGCGGAGGCCCCGAGCGAGAGGACCAGGGAGGTGAAGGAGGAAAGGGAGGACTGGTGTGAATCGCAGGAGTTGGAGAGTGGAGAAGAGAAGGTGAGAGAGGACTCCTCCGAGGTAAGTGTCAAGGAGGACGGAGTGTTGGAGGATGAGGAGTATGAGGACGAGGTGAATGAGAACTCGCCCCCGAGGGATTTAAAGAACCTTCCTGCGCCAGCTCCTCTACCCCGCCGGCGGCTTGGAGATGGCATTGCCTCTGCTGCCGCCTCAACAAAAGCACTAGCTCCCGTCCGCCTTGGATCAGAGGCCTCCACTGAATGCGTCACGATTCCGGCTTTTGGCACCCGCCGTGGGCCCCGCGCCCACACTCCACCCCTCCACCAGAAATCTAACAATGACGATGAATGGGCACCCCAACAGGTGGAGGTACTCTTCAATGGCATGAGACTCTTCGGGCGCATGGGTCCGCGAAAATGGGCCCAGGCCGTTAAAGACTGGGATGAGACTGGTGGGAAGGGAAAAGGACGAGCAGGTGAGGGAGACGCGGGGGGAGAGCGGGCTTTGAGGGGGAAATCGGTGAAGGAGATTGAGAGGAAATGGATGGAGTTGGCTATAGGTTTTGTGGAGATGGATGCGGTAGAACAGTGGATGGGAGTGGTTTTGTAGGGGTTTCTCCTTTTTCTCTTTTTCTCAGGTTCATGGGGAGGAAGCTTTGGGTTGGTTTCGAGACGTAGAATGCTCTGACCAGGTATTTTATGTCTTGGGGTTGAATTGGTGGCGGAAGAATGAGATCTGTTCTCCCGGCTTGGGTTACTGGCCTTTCCTGGCTTTCTTACTTGCCTCTCCAGAGTCTTCTGGCTTGCTTATACTTTGCTCTATATATATACCTCTTGCTTTCTTTCTTTCTTTTTCTGGGTTTTCTTGGGCGCAGCTAAAAGCCTGGGCGTTGGAGGAGTTGCTTTGTTGCTTTATCCCTTCATTTCTGACAAGAATTCATCCTCAATTCGTACCAGCCAGCCACTTGCATAGTTGGGATCAATTACCCTCAGTCCATGTAATATTTGCCAAGACTCTATCACATGTTAGCTTGCCTGTCTCATCTGGTGCATGAAACGAAACAAGGCGTCTGGTGCTGGAGCACTTTGCATTACTGCAAACCGTCCTGTCCTACGAGATGCCACCAGCACCCCTCCACCGCTCCCTCCACCACATTAATCTCTCGGTGCACACCTTCCGCTACCCTGAAAAATGCATAAACTCCCAAGAAGACTTACAGCACTTCCGAGTTTCCCCAGGTTACACCCGTATTATCAGCTTCCTTCATCACCTCAACTCCTCCGTCTCCCCTCTTGCATTATTCCAACAAGCCTCCGGAGCCTCACCATTTGCCGTGCCCTCCATACCACCTGAGAAAGTATTCACAAATTCACCAAGTATCTTGGTATCTCCTGCCGTCCAACGGATTATATCACTAATCCAAGACCTTGGAAACATCATCTCAGAATGCCCACCAGACACCGGCCCACGCAGGTTCGGGAATGTTGCATTCAGGAAGTGGCACCAGCTCGCTGAGGAACGTATACCCGGGTTATTGAAAAAATACCTGCCGGAGGAAATTACACAGCATAATCCGTCTTCTGGTGGTGTCACACCGATAGCGGAATTGGCTTGCTATCTTATGGGCTCCTTTGGCTCAGCTGCACGGCTTGATTATGGTACTGGTCATGAGCTTTCGTTCCTGGCGTTCTTGTGTGGGATATGGATATTGGGAGGGTTTACACCGAATCAAGACGAGCAAGCTATCACTTTACGGGTGCTAGATGTTTACCTCCACCTTATTCGCATGCTGGTAAAGACATTTACTCTCGAGCCAGCTGGCTCCCATGGGGTCTGGGGGCTAGATGATCATTCCTTCCTCCCGTACATATTCGGCTCAGCACAACTCACGACCCAAGCTCCCCAATCTAGCGTGGAACCTGATTACGCAAGTTGGGGGATCCCTCGGCCTTCGGATATTACAAAACGGGAAATTGTCGATGAATGGCGGGATAAGAATCTGTATTTTGACGCGGTGGGGTTTATCTATGATGTTAAGAAGGGACCGTTTTGGGAGCATAGTCCGATTTTGTTTGATATCTCGGGGGTGACGGAGGGGTGGGGGAAGATTAATATCGTAAGAATATACCAAGGCTGTAGGTTTTGCGGACTGCATGCTGACTGTGTGAGAAATTATTATAGGGAATGATCAAAATGTATAATGCGGAAGTTCTAGGGAAGTTCCCAGTTGTGCAACATTTCCACTTTGGATCGTTGTTTCCGTGGGCGGATAATTTGGAGAAAGAGACTGAGAGAGCCAGTACTCCGCAGCTATACGGGGTAGATGTTCACACCGCTACCTCTACTATAAATCCACAAGTGACTTCTCGTGCTCCGTGGATAAAACCTGCCTCGGGGCTACCACCACAGCTGGGAATGGAGACTACAACAAGAGCACCTTGGGCCAAAATACCTGCAGCTCAGCAATCTCTGGGACAGACCGAGGGTGCCTCAGGACAAACAGACGGAGGACCGATGACTAAGGCGCCATGAGCAAGCTAGTTGGGTTGACTATGTACGTGGGTGTTTGGAGGGGCGGACGTCAGGTATATTGTTGCACTATGGCAAGGCAAGACCTAGAGCAAACAAAATATGTACAGTCATGTGGGAATGTGGTGGGTTTCGCAGGGCAACAGATAATTCTCAATATACCTAATGGTGACTTTGCGGCACATTAAAACCTCTTATACTACATCATTTGTCACTGCATATATGTTCTCCTTTACGGCAAATACCTCCCGCTTGCAACAGCTATCATAGGTTCATCACTGCGTTCTAATTCTCGCTTGACTTTGTACCTACAAGTACCATCGCCATACAACGCCTCAGCGCACATCCTTCCTATATTCGGAACACCCCATTAGTCGGAGAACCTTGTGCCAACCAGACTACGGGGTACCATATCACAAATTCTCCCATGCACCTAGTCTAAGTCCTTGTCTATATATTGCTGGTGATATAGAGACAAAAGTATGGTGCGTTACTATAAGTAATGTACCAAAGACCAAAGACATATACTTGCTCAATGGTTAACGAAGTTTTTAGCAGAGGCTCTGACTTGGTTCGGATGGGTCGGACATTTTTCACATATCATGTGAATTTATAGTGTCTATGTAACATGAAAATTGTCGTGTATCGCCAAAGAACGGGTTAGAAAGTTAAGTTACAAAGTTCATGTACATTTTTATATGCTAAGGCTACGATAACTAAAAAGAGTTCTGTCACATCATTGGCGGTTTTTGAAATTCCAAAAAGGACCACGATGACATTACCCCAGGGATTGTTTACATGTTTATTTACCACGAGGGCAGCATGTTCCCACCACATGACATCGAAGTGCATATTTCCCACCTGCGGTATAGTTCAGGGGGCCCCCTCGCTTGACCTGTTTCGCGATAGCTGGGGTTGGTCGGCGGGGGCGTGCCTTTTGGCTGGCTTGGGCGGATCCGACTACGAAGACGACACTAGGTCCGACGCTTCAGTCAATATACGGATTGGGGATGTCGATCGGCACAGGCTGCATGTGCGAGCTAGCGAGTCCTTCAATAAGGTGAGAGTGTTGCATTTTTCTCCTCTTTGGCTTGCCGTGTCTTACTAGTTCCGTAATTTGCAATTGGGGGCCCCTGGGATCTGCTCCTTTTCCGCTCCTCCTACACTGCTGCGGATCGTGAGTGCATAGAATATTTTCCTGATATTTGAGCAGGTGATTTGCCTGCCAGTGAGTGCGTTTACCCGACAGACCACAGCACACTGACGACCGTTTCGACTCGCAGGAGCAAGTGCCACCTCAATTCGCCATAGCTGACAGCACGATCGTGGCATGCGAGATATAGACATAAAGGGATAGGCAAAACGAGACATAGGGAGCTGGAGTGAGCTGAAGCAGGTGAGTAAAGGTTGCATTTTGTTGGATTGCCCCCGCCCCTCTGATATTTGCCTATTACGCTGTAACGTGGTGGGGAGTGGAAAAGGGAAAGTGTACCTCATGGCCCTACGATCCCTTCATCACGTTGACACTTGATCCCTTGCGACTGATATTGTCCTGCACACCCAATTTTTGATTTTCGTATGCCCCATTGGATCCTCACATATTGCTTTGCATGATGAACCTGAAGCTAACCTTGGGAGTGGGAAACAGGAATAGTTTATTAGCGAATCAGAGAAATTCATCTGCTTTCTGGGTCTGCAATTCGTAGTCTCGTGAGATTGAGATCACATCTCCTCTTTCGAACCTTTTGCCCCCTCTTCAGGACTGCCGTTTCTCATCACTTGTGTTCTCTACGACCATCATCTGAACTTCTTTTATATTTTCCTAAGCAAGAAAACATACGAGCCATGACTGACACGGCGATCTCACCTACGTCTCCCACTGTGTCTACCCCCCGTGATGTCTTTTCCCCTACTAGCGATCATACTCCGGCAAGTCTGAAGGGGCAGGAGACAGATAGCGAAGGGCACACGACAGGGAATGAGAAGGGTATTGTGGAAAAGAAGAAGGCTCAGTCGACTACATCTGCTGCTCCTAAGCGTGCTTCGGCGGCAACAAAGACTACAGGATCACTCAGGTCTCGTACAGGTACACCTGGAATCACCTCAGCCCCTACCGGATTGAGCAAGGCCCCCACGAGACCTTCTATCTCGTCAGGAGCATCAGCCACTGCAAGTGGCCCAAAGAAGGTCAAGCCTACGGATAAGGATGCTACAGTTAAGACATCCTCTGCATCAAGGAGAGCCACCGTTCTCCCCAAGGATATGACTCCCAAGTCCCCGGACCGGAAGACCACCACAGCAGATCGAAGAGGTTCGACTTTAACATCCATAGCTCCCAGAAGGCCAGCTTCAAGTGCAGCTAGCACCACTACCACAAAGACGACGAAATCACCTACGAGCACTTCATCCACTACTACTGACAAGAAAGAGCCGACTACCAATAGACCGCCTTCTTCGGAGTCTGTCGCCTCTCCGGTTAAGTCTGTTACGCATTCAGCCAAGTCTTCTCTGAGCGGGGGCACTTCTGCGAAGAGGTTATCGACCATACAGGGTAGCCCTGCTCCATCTTCTACTTCTTCTGGGCCAACCAAGTCCAATTCTGGTGGCCATGTAGCTTCATTGAAGGCTAGACTCCAAAATGCAGCTGGAACAGGGTTTGACGCACCAGCTAAAGAGCAAGTCGCTTCTCTCAAGTCTAGAATTGCGGATTTGGAAGAGAAGAATAAGCAGCTTAATGACAAGAATGATGCCCTGGAGAAGGAGCAAAAAGATGGTGTTGTCAATGGCGAGAATGGTGTGAAAGAGGTTTCCTCAGGAGGTGATGTGGAGGTGATTGCTGAGTTGAAGAAGAGGATTGAAGAGTTGGAAGGTGTCATTGAAGTGCTCAAGGCTGAGAAAGAGGCTGCCGAGTCTGCTAGAACGAAAGTTAGGGAGGAATCGACTGAGGGGACCGAGGATGAAGAGAAGAATAAATTGAAGGTGATTGTGGAGGAGCTGCAAGCAAAGCTTGAGGTAATGCAACAGGAGCATGAGAGTGAGTTAGAGAAGCTAAATCAGGAGCTTGTTGACGTGAGTCTTGAATGTATTTGCCTTCTGTTTCACTTGGCTAACCTTCTACGGTTACAGAAGCTCAAAGGTTTCGACGGTGCGGCTACATCCACCAGTGGTGACCTTCAGCAGTCCCTCGAAGTAACGACTGCCGCCCATGCTGCAGCTCTGGAAACCCTCAAGGCAGCTCATGCAGCTGAATTGGCCGCTAGCCAGTCCAGCTCTGGTGCATCGGAAGAGACAATCAAGAAGCTGAATGAGGAAATTGCTAGCCTCAAAGTGGCTATTGAGAAATCTGTGGAGGTAGCTCAAGCCACCAACGATAAGCATCTTGAGGTACTCGACATGCACCAACGGGAGCTTGATGGTAAGGAGGCAGTCATTAAGATGCTCCAGGATGAGATTACAGCATCAGTAGAAACAAAGGTTCAGGAGATGAATATTCAAATGGAAGACATGAAGAAAGCACATCAAGAGGAATTAAAGACGGCGCTAGATTCACACGGCAAGATTATTGAGCACGAAGCCGAGTTGGTAAAGTCGAAGTCGGAAGAACTGGAAGCTTTAAAGGCATCCTACGAGGAGAAGGTTGCTGCTTTGGAGGCTAGCATTGCTGAAATTAAGACTCAAGGGTATAAGGAATCTGCAGAGCTTACTGAGAAGTTTGAGGCGGAAAAGAAAGAGCTTGAGCAGAAGCTGTTGGATGAGAGAAAGCAGTTTGAAGAAGCTTTACAGGCTACGGAAAAGACTGCTGAGGAGTTGAGGAAGCAATTTGATGAAACTCAAGAGCAGCTTAAGAAGTTAATAGAGGATCACAGCAAGGAGAAAGAGGAACATGAGGCTCGGGAGAAAGAGTGGGAGGGGAAATTGAGGGTGCTAGGGGCGGACAAGGAACAAGCTGTAGCTATTGCAAAGGAGCAATTGGAGGGAGAGAAGGCAGAGCTTAGCAAGCGGTTAGAGTGCCTTGAGGCGCAGTTGGGTGATGCTGGAAGTGCTCATGAAATTGAGGTCAAGGAGCTTAAGGAACGACTGGAGGCTGAGAAGGCGGGGTTGGTTGAGAAGTTGGCAGCACTTGAAGCCAAGATAGATCGAATTACGGAGGATAAAGATAAAGAGCTCAAGGCTGCTAAGGAAACATCGGAAACTGAAATATCTGCGCTAAAGAGCTCTGTTGAGTCACTACAGAAGTCACTGGAGGATGCTCAAGAGAGTATTTCAGTAGGACGCTTAATTCACTTTTTTTGATCATGAAACTAACACTTGTGCTTATAGGCTAAGGAGACTGCACTGAATGAACTTTCTACGAAGTTGGCAAACGCTCAAGAGAAGTTAGCATCTGCTGGAGACGTGAGTTATAATAGTATACTCCCTATATCCAGAATATTGACGAAAGTATATAGGACGTAGCTGCTGTCGAAGAGTCCTATAAGGCAGCTCTAGCCACCTTTAAGGCCGCGCATGCTGCTCAAACAGAAGCTCTCCGTGAAGAGTTGAATTCCGAAAGTGAAGATAAGTACTCTTCACTTAACGCCAAATATGATGAGACTGTTAGAGCTCTTGAAGCTGCACGGCAAGCCCAGAGTGAGGAAGCAGAGAAGGTCCGGGATTTCGAGGAGCAAGTGTCAGAATTGAAGGACGATATCTCGAAGGCTCATGGTAAAGCTGCCGAGCTTGAGGGATCTCTGACCAGTCTCCAGGCAGAAAATGGGAGCCTTGAGAAGGCGTTGGAGGCGGCGAATTGGGAGAGGGAGGCTTGGGAGAAGGACTTTGTCAACAAGATTGAGACTCTGGAACGTGAGGCCGATGCAGCAAAACAAGATAGGGAACAGCTGTTGCAGAACTTGGATGACACTAAAAAGGATCTTTCTGCACAGAAGGAAGTCGTGGAAGAACAGAAGAAGGAGTTTGAGACTACACATGTGACTGCCACGAGTGAGGTTAACAAGCTCCAGCAACAAGTTGAGGAGCTTTCTGCTGGTAAGGTGGCAGCACAGGCTGAGTTGGACAATGCAAAATTAGTGACTGAGGAGACAAAAAACTGCCTTGATGTGGAGCGTGAAATAACAAAGGCTCTTCGCGAGGAGATTGAGAAGCTGAAGCTCACTTTTGAGGCTGATAAAAAGGGTGCCGAAGACGAAAACTATGGCTTGGTTAAGGCACTTGAAGAGGCGAAAGTTGAGAGTGCGAAGCTCCAGCAGCAAGTAGCTGACCAACAGGTGTTGATTGACTCACTACAGCAGAAATTGGTGACCACAAGGAAAGCAGAGAAAGAACAAGGAGATTTTGCAGAAGAGCTTCAGTCGATTTCCAAGATGTATGAGGAGACTATCCAGGAGCTTGAGCAGAAAATAATGGACCTTGAGGCGAAAGTAAAAGATTCTGAGAGTCGACTCGAAGAGCAGGATATGGCTTCGAAAAAGATCAAGCTTGATTTAAGTGCTACCGCGGGGGAGAAGGCTCAGTTAGATGCCCGAGCGAAGGAGCTAGAGGCTAAACTGGAGTTGAAGGAGCAGGAGCTAGAGAATTTGGTTGAGGAGGGTAGGCTAGCGAAGAAGGTCCACAAGGCGGAGATTGAAGAGAAAGAAGTGGAGGTCAAGAGCATGAAGGAACAATTGAAGGAGGTGAGACATTCTACACGACATGCTACCCATACTACCACCACTGCTGCACACAGCTCCATACCTGGGGGTGAACATGATGGCGAGCCTGGAAGTCAAGGAAGTGATGTTGGGGAAGGATATGAATGGGTTGGTGAGGAAAACGAGGGAGATACAGGCAAGGAAGCAGACCCTGTGAATGGAATTGTCCGGCACCCACTTAATTATCTTTAATGCTTCAATAAGGAGGAAAAAATATCATCACAAAACAGTGTATCCAAATCATGCTTTTTTTCATTCTGTATACTGCAAGCTGTGGTATATGTGGTATAATGGACATGGTCGCTAACAGTTGCTTGGTGTGATTTGAAGAGAGCAGATTTCGAATGTGCTAGCTCAGCTTGACGACGTTAATAGGGGTATGGCGGGGCTCGAAGAAGGAGAGACGAGGTCAGTACAAGGGATTTGGCTCATGTGATAATAATAATACTGAGCTGAGACTTTAGGATAAAGGAGCTCTTGCAAGATCTCAACCAAATCCCTATGAACAGCTTCCCGACTTCTACATGGATAGATTAATCCGGAGACTGCTCATTCTTCTAGCTCGTTCTCGAGATACTTCATTGATATCCCCTCTGCTTTTGCCTTATTTTTTTTTTTTCTAATTTTTTTTGTGTAAATTCTTGTTTCTTCTGTAAATTCCACTGTTTATTCCCTTGTTATGCAGTTTTACGCTACTATATAATTATATGAATGATGTTGATGAATGGGCCAGCAGGGGAACTGTGGATATGTATAATGGGCCTGAGACAGGGCAAGGCCAAAAAGATGTGGGATCACAGGTTAAGTGTGCGTCATGTTGCCCGTACCCTATGCCTTTGTTTCTGGCTTCCTTTAGAGCTGTGTTGTGAACGCTTGGTTCCTTGCTGATAGATATTATAAGCTTTAATTGATGGATGTTTATTGTAACGATTGTATTAGCTGTGATAATATAGCGCGAACTGCTATATGGATCAAGATCTCCACGCAGGGCTCAGAGTCAGCGCCTGTAACATGTGCTGCGGAGCTGCCGGTATGTTGCAATGCTCTCCAGGTGCATACCAGCAGCGCGTGCGCTCCGATTATATTAATCTATCTTCTATCTGATGTGCGGGCGCTCTATATCCTTATATCCTCAATGGGGGGCCTAGATATCGACACGTCTTGGCGGCCCACGCCCATTCGCTGGCATCTGCAAATCAAAAAAAACCACAAAAGATCTACTCCACAAATCCAACGAATTGAGCTGCCCTTGCCTCGCCATCGTCCGATCGATCTCGTCTTCAAACTGGTCAAGAAATCCAGCCGCAGCCTTCGGCCCCTTGTACCGCCGTAGCCTTGAGATAGTTATCGTAGCTACCACCGAAGCCTACACACCACCCCACATCAGACTCCCACCGCTCCGCCCCTTTCCTAGCACAACACCACCTACATCACGTTGGCTCTCCACAGGTAAACTGTGGGTTTCTAACGCAACAAGAAACAGCAAACGTCACTCACGCTACTAGACGGACGAACTGTTTTTCCTCGGCTCTATCCGGTCTTCTTCTCCCCTGGAGGAAATTGGGAGTACTTCTATCTTCGCACCAGATTATAGGAGAATACCCTCGAGTCCACCACTACAACACGACTTCTTGTTTTCAAGCCCGAGTTTGACGCCTTCGCCTAGATTGAGTAGTGTTGGTAGTGTATTTTCTGACATAGAGAGAGAGATGGCTTCGGTAAGTGGTGAATGCAAATTGCTTGAAAGGGAGAGGGGGGACGGGCAAACGAAGATTGACACACACTGTGTTGTCCCCTTTATGTTTACTGCCTCCCTTCCCCTAACTGCCTGAACTCTTCCTATACCAACCCATCTACTATATATACAAAGCTACCCTATTCTGCTACCATGTTGCCTGCAGAAGAGCCACAAGCTGACAGTATATTCCACCTTCGTGGACGACACTGGAAGCAGATTCAATCGCGGCCCCCACCTAATACCTACCACCCTCAACACCCACATCATCAACCGCATCATCATCCCCATCACCCACATCATCAATCCAATCCCTCTACATTCCTTTCAAATGGAGCTCCCATGAACGTCCATCCTCCACTGCCTCAGCAGTCACAGATGCCCCTTCCATCAGGACCACACCCCGGTGCGGCTGGTTTGCCACCGCAAACTAGGTTGATTGAGAAGCAGGGAGCGAGGATTTTGTGTGTTGCAGATGTGAGAGGGCATCTAAGGAGTTTGAATGATTTGGCGAAACAGGCAAATGCGGACCATATCATCCATACGGGTGACTTTGGGTTCTATGATGCTACTTCGTTGGACAGGATTGCGGACAAGTGAGTTGATTTTGATTGACCTGCAGGCGGGATTGGTATGCTAATGTTATGGCTGCGATGTAATAGGACTCTGAAACATGTTGCAATGTACTCACCTTTACTTACCGACGCTCAGAAGAAGTTTGCCTCAGCACCAAATCCCAATGGGCTTACTGTCAAGCGCCGTTTGGAGCAGAGTCCGCCAGTGGAGCCGTTTGTGTTGTCGGAGTTACCTTTGTTTCTTGAGAAGAAGTATACATTGGATGTTCCAGTTTATACCGTATGGGGAGCCTGTGAAGACGTTCGCGTCCTCGAAAAGTTTCGCTCCGGAGAGTACAAGGTTGATAAATTACATATTATCGATGAGGCCTCCTCTAGGTTACTAGATGTTGGTGGGGTGAAGCTCAGGTTATTGGGACTAGGAGGCGCGGTCGTGATGCACAAACTGTTTGACAATGGGGAGGGAAAGACTACTATTGCTGGTGGCCAAGGAACGATGTGGACTACAGTTTTGCAGATGGGAGAATTAGTGGATACGGCGAATAGGGTTTACGATCCGATGGAGACGAGAGTCTTTGTTACCCATGCTTCGCCGGCGAGGGATGGTTTACTGAATCAGTTGTCGGTTACTTTGAAGGCGGACTTCTCAATCTCTGCAGGGCTGCATTTTAGGTATGGGAGCAGTTATAATGAGTTTAGTGTTAACCCGACCTTGGACAGCTATCGTGGGAAGCTGGCGGCTTCGAAAGCGTCATTTCATGATGTCTGGGAGACAGTGAAAGGGGAAGTGCAACCTGCCATTGCTCAGAATGAAGTCCAGCAGACCTATCTGGACAATGCGCTATCGTTCGTTGAGAAGATGCCGTCGAATGCTAATGGGGCAGGGCCGTTCGGTGGTCCCCCAAACAATGCTAGTCAGGGGCAGGTGGATGAATCGGCATTCAAGAATATGTGGAATTTTAACCTTGCAGATGCGGCGTTTGGGTGGTTGGTGCTGGAGGTAGAGGGGGGTAGGATTGGAACTGAAATGAAGGCGCAAGGGTTCAACTTTGCGCACAGGGCTGGAAAACTGCCGAATGCTGTTGCTCAGCAGCAACAGCAACAACAGCAACAGCAGCAACAGCAGCAGCAGCAGCAGCAGACAGCACCAACTGCTTCCACTGCTACCACAGTTGCCGTGACTACTGTTGCATCCAGCTCGGCTCCGCAGGTCAACACAAATAATGCCGCCGTGCCTGTTTCTCCGGCCGTGCCACCTTATTCTGCTCCTGGTTCCACGAGGAAACCACCACAAACTCAGCAGACACCACAAGCTCAGAACCAAGGACAAACTAATAGCCACCCTTCACCACAGCCTCCGCAAGGCGAGCCAGTCAAGTCAGTTTTGCCATCATCGCCACCTACAATTGAAGCCCCGCTTCCAGCGCCTGCTCCATCGGAGAACCAATCTACAGATCGGAAGCCTGCATCCCCAACCATGTCACCTACTTCTCCAGTAGGCAGGGGGCCTCGATATTATGAGCAGCGTGACAAACACTATGAGCAGCGTGACAAACATTATGAGCAACGTGATAAGAAGACCGGGCTTTATGTCGTCAATTCCGGGACTACTGAGGCTGAGGTGAGAGGCAACTTCCCGCCTGAACTGGCGGAGAAAATCGTGGAAGTTGCGATGAAGAAAAGTTTAACGAAAGGAGGGTTGTACTGGTACGTGTACTTTGAGACTGCCGAGATTATGAAGGAAGTCTTTGCCGCATTGCCAGAAGGGATGAAAAATCCTAGTGATAGGTTCAGGCCACTGGTGAAGGAGATCGATAATGAGGGGTACATGCAAATCCGAGGGAGTATGAGGGATGGTTCGAGAATGGGGATGAGTGACAGTAAATGGTCAAGGGGGGGCGAGCCGGGGAGCATCTCGAGATCTGGGCCGCACAAACAGGGAGGTGGAAGCGCCAGTGAGAGTGAGGGCGGCCAAGGGGGATATAGAGGAAGAAGTGGATATAGGAGAAATGACGGAAGGGGAAGTAGGGGTGCACGAGGTAGGGGTGGACGAGGAGGCATGAGAGGTGAAGATGGCCTGGGCTCGCAAAGAATGGAGGCTTAGGAGGTCCCCACGCGTATTGTGGAGTAAAGGCCTGAGTTTGGGTACATTCTGACACGCTTGTCTGTGCAAGGTGTGGATGATGATTTTTTTTTTCTTGGCTTGAGATCGAAGGTACCCCCCATATGTTACCTCTCTTAATACTTAGTTTATTGCTTTCTTTGCTTCGAACTTGTGTTGCTTGAAAAAGAGGTTAGTTAAGACGGTAAGTAGGTGGGGGTTTTTTATATGGCTTTTTTGATAAGCCTTTACGTTACTATAGCTTAGCTTGTTTGCTTTTTTTGCTTGAAGACTTTTACGTATGTATCTTACACTACGCACACTGTGTCACACATGTATGTATGGCTGTGGTGGTGTGGATGTGCATAGATTAAGATGAGGTGGAGATGGTTATCAGGAGGAGAGATGGCTAGAGGGAAAGGTGATACCTGAACTGGGCCATGGTAGTCTGTAGCTGGACATCAAGTAGGTGTGAATGGAATGAAATGATACTGGCTTTGGCTTACTACCATGATGGGATTTGATATGCTGTGTTGTGGTGTTTGTATGGATGAGGTGTGGGGGCCGGGGTTTGTGGAGTTGTGGTAAGGTTGGGATGGGGATTCAGGGTAAGTCATTAGTTTGCTGTGTTTTCGATATCGATGTTTACTAAATCCTGAGAAAGGAACTATAGCGAACAAGGGTAACCGGAGTGTTTTTATTTTTTGGTAGTTTATTCCATGACATACAGCTAGTTATTGAATATATTGCATGGGTTTTTCCAGGAATATGTATGTACTGTAGGTATGACATTCAATGCATTTTATACAGCGCATGATCACAATCTAGAGTTAGGTATACCAAAAACCAAATTTGTTTCTTTAAATACAACCCATCTATGAAACCCAAATCCAGATCCCCTGAAAAAAGAAGGAAAAAAAAAAAAAAAAAAAAAACTTAGATAAAGAGAAACCTTAACGCCATGGTTCTGAGGATGTAGATATAGTCCAGTCTCACCGCTGCAGGGCAGGGTAAAAACATACCTACCTAATGAATTTTTATCGGGCACCCCCTTATCCCTACACCCGCCGCACCCTCTATAGCTCCGCCCC
The DNA here is from genome assembly GCA_003788615.2 of Terfezia boudieri ATCC MYA-4762. Classification (NCBI taxonomy): domain Eukaryota; kingdom Fungi; phylum Ascomycota; class Pezizomycetes; order Pezizales; family Pezizaceae; genus Terfezia; species Terfezia boudieri. The sequence goes on from ML121541.1 coordinate 136,765, forward strand.
CACCTCCACATTGTCTTTCTTCTTTTCCTTTTCCTTCTTCTCCTTCTTCTTCCCCTCCCCCGCCAACATCCTCCTCATTTCCAATGCAGTCTTATACGGCGGCGCCGTTGGCTTCTGTACCGGCTCTAACGTGACCCTCTCCCCCTCAAGCTGATACGTCGCATCACTATCCCAAGCACTAAGATCTCCACAAGCAATAAAAGGAGCAATATACTCCTTCCCAATATCCACCACTACCTTCCCCCCCTTCAGGTCTAATCCTGATAGATCCACCCCTGACCCCCTCTCCTCCCACGGCGCTTCAAGTTTCTCCCTCCACACCGCCATAGATCTATCTCCTCCCAGTATCCCACCACGGAATCCTTCGCAAACAACAAACGCCTCAACACTGCTTCCCCTGCTACTCCGCGGCTTCGCGACGCTGACTCGGTCGAATACGCAGCGGAGTTTGATGAATAACACCCCTACATCCCTGCCCCTAAAGATCTTTGCTACAAACGTCCCCCCTGGGCGAAGCACGCATGCAGCGAGCGTCAGTGCGCTGAGGAGGAGCTGTGATTGGATGTATTCGTCGAGATCGTGCAGGCCTGTTACGTCCGGGGCGCCGTCGGAGAGGACAAGGTCTGCTAGTGCCGAAGCATCATCGCCTCCTTCGTTTGACGAAGATTTCAATTGGGATCCGCCACGGAGGTGCGAGTGTAGTAAGGAAAGTGTGCTAGGGTGGGTGATATCTGCTTGTAACGTAACTACCCCGGGAAGGGGTGCCATAGGCTGGAGATCAAGCGCCACAATGATGATTGGTTGGTCTGGGGTGGAGAGAGGTGAGAGGTACCTGCTGAGGACTTGTGACCAGGATCCTGGGGCAGCGCAGAGGTCGACAACACGGCGGACTTGGGGGGTGGTAGATGGATTCGGGATACTTGAATCGGCTGTGTCGATGGTGGGGAAGAGGTTGAATTGCTCGTTAAGTTGGAGGAGCTTGAATGCTGAGCGGGCGCGGTATCCTATAGAGGAGGGTTAATTATAACAGTATGAAAAGGTGAGGAAGATGGTTTTGTAGAGTAGCAACCTTGCTCTTTTGCGAGACGGTAGTATGAGTCTCGTTTGTCTTTGCTTGACTTGCCCATATTTTCTATGTGGGGATATGGGCGTTTGGGTTGAAATCTTTGGTGTTTAGCTATGGTGGGGCATATTTTCAGGTGTTGGTGGGGCAACGGTCATGTGACTCCTTATGGGCACACTAAATGGATTATCCTGAAATTTTATAAACATTTGTTACCTACTCCGAGATGTACCACGTCCTCAGTCATGAGTCAAATGAAGGCACTTCAATGCAGGAATTTCCAAGGCGCGAGCTTGCAAGTAAATACAATGAACAAGAGCAATGCCAGCCTCCAGCAGGTGGTGAAATGAAACTCGGCGTCAGCAACTGTCTGACGTCCAGCGGACAATGTAGGTGCGAATATTGAAGGAAAACCTCGCATAGCTGTCGTCGGAGGTATTAAAAGGAACCAGGATTGAGTGAAATGACTACCGGAGTAAATAGAAGCCAAGAAAAAGACAATCATTATCATTCACCAAGGAAGAAGTGCCGAAAAACCCCATACCAGAACTCAAAATCCCACCACATCTAGGAAACAATTTTTGAAACCACAGCCAGGAGAAAAAAGGAGGATAAGAAAAAGGTCAAAAAAATTACTAGGCTCAATGGAGGCGGGCTAAAGTCATAATCATAGATGGGGTCGATCGCCGATAGCGAACCCAGCTCTCACTTCGCCCCCCCATCTACTACTTCACCCATCTAGCTGCTGGCAATTTGCACTAAGTTGGGGTAGCTTGCGAGAACGCTAGTATCCTTACTATGGATAAACTTGATAAGCTCAACTAGTTGCCGTCGGGTTTCAGGGTTAAGCTGCTCCTTAGGAGGGGAGAGGACCTGAGCAAACACTAGGGCGAGCTGGGGAGTCAAGTTGAAGACAACTTGGTTTGAGGCCTTGTCTATAGAAATCGAAAGATCCAGTCAGTATGCATTCTGTGAACGATGATTAACCAGTGAAGAGTCATGGCTTACACAACTGAACAAACATCTCGTAAATTGGGGCATTTTCGTCGAAATCCTCCTTCAATGGCAATTGCTGGACCAGCTGTGGAAGGACATCTGAAATAGGAATGGCCTCAGGGTGAGCCATTATCATTCGTGCGAGACATCCACAGGCGTTATCAAGCAATCTATGGTGCTGGATCTGGAGAAGGGGTTCAAGCTTCTGAAGAATGGTATTGTAGTATTTGAGAGTCTCTTGAGCATTTTGGCTCTTCAAGCAGAGAAGGCCAACAGCATAGGCAGCGTTGGACTTAGTCTCGGGATCTTCGTCAGAGAGTCGGTGAAGGAGAACCTTCATCAATTGCTACAAGAGGATAGGTGTCAGCAAGAAATTTAATACCGGAAATTATGGACAGCTTACTGGGGTATATTGAGTGCAGCTCGCCTCCATGTATCTGATGCTGTCAGCGATCACGCCGACAGAAGTATTCCTCTCGGTAGATTCTGAGCTGCTGGCATATTTGAGGATTGGCTTCTCGAATAAGGTGAAGAGCTCACGATATGCTGGTCCAAGAGCGGCAGCCAAACCAAGAGAGACATCCATAGCAGTGTCAATCAAGATCCAGTCATATTCTGCGGATTCTTGCAGATCAGGCTGTTCCTCTTCCTCCTCCTCCTCAAGGTCAAGCTGGCAGGTGTGCTGTTTCCTGAGGATGATCTGAATTTGGGCACAGATTTCCTCAACTGCTTGGCTAGCACTAATGATGGCTGGACCGCAAAGCTTGAGGGTCTCAGCGATGTTGCGGCAAATTTCGGTGACAGTGCTTCTGTCATGTTCATCCTTCAACAATTTGACGGTAGCAGTCATGACCAAGGCACCAAAATTCATCAAGTCTTCAGTAGGCTGGACAGCCAAAGGAAGCCCTGGGACCCATTTTTGCATCTGACCTTGCTCCTCACTAAAGGTCCAGAATGTGGTGTATGCTCTCCAAAGGGTTGAAACAGCAGCCTTCCTGACACCTTCATAGGGATGTTGAAGCTTCTGGGTCAAGATGTCGACGGTCTTGCTGAGATATGGAAGATAGCCGCGTGGACAATTGGCAAGGACTTCACCCATAACCTCTGCAGCAACTTCTTTCTCCAGAGCCACGGCATTGACAGCAGTGAGTTCATCCCACACATCCTCTTCATCCATATCCTCCTCATCTCCAGACCCAGAAAGGTCGATAACAACACTTTCCACAGGAGCCTTGGAAGAGCCCGAAGCTCCAACGGATGTAACTTGAAGAGCTTCATTAATCTCATCGTCGTCCATATCGGTCTCTTCCTGATCTAAGCTCTCAAACAAAGAGTTAAGAACCTTCTCCATGAAGGGGCCGAAGTCCTCCTCGTACACCCTAGCCATTGCAGAGAAGAACATAAAGCTTGTCTCCTTCAATCTAGGGTGACCGAGATTCAAAGCCTCGTAAGCGGCATCCATGAGATTTGTGACAAATGAGGTAAACGCTTCTCGGCCGACAGACTCAGATATACCGGTCATGGCATCCATGATTATTCCTCGAAGATCAAGCTCAGCCTCGCTGTTCTTGCCATGAGCAAATGGTAAAAGTGCCCCCATGGTATCCTGGAAGTATGGCATGAAAAGATCCTTTGCGGACGAGGCAGTAGACCCGATGGCGGCGACTGCAGCACCCTTGAGGTTCAGATCTTCTTGCTGGAACATCCTGGAAAGTCGTGGCATGAGTTCTGGCAAGTAGTTTGCGACCTCCTCTTTATCAATACCAACGAAAACGGCGTCGACAGCATTGCAGGTAGCCTTCCAAATATCTAGGCCGTCGCTTGAGTCAAGAAGACTAATGAAAGCCGGAATGAGTTTGGAGTGCTCCTTTCCGATCTCCTCAGGGAGATCATCTGCAAGTCTGGCAATAGTGTGGAGAGCAGCTTGACGAACTTTGAGCTCCGGGTCGACGAGCAGGTTGAGGACTGTAGGTAGAATGAAGTGAATCTGGGTGGCAACGAACTCAGGAGCTCCCTCAACACACATTCCAAGTCCAAGAACGGCCGCCTTTCGGTACTCTGGGCTGGGGGATTGGACGTAACTCGGTAGTACCTTCAGTAAGGGTACAATAACCTGAGAGGGAGGAAGAGATGCAGAGAGATAGTCGAGCAATGAGAGTGCAGATCGGGAGGGGTTCATATCGTCAGCATCATCCTCCTCTTTGAACTCAGTGACAATCTCCAGAGCCCGGAGGGTTAATTGCTCTCCAAATTTCATAGCCTGCATTTTCATTCTCTTGTACCTTAAGCAGCTGAGAAGGAAACTGATCGCCTTTGACCTGAAGTCGTCGCTGACATTTTTTGCCGATGCAAGTTCGATCATGAATTGCACTAAATCCTTGAAATGGTTGGCTGTGAGTGCTGGGTCGACAATGAGGAGAGTTTGGAAGACCTCGAAGGCTTGGTTGGCCTTCTCCTCATCATTGTTATTGACGAGGTCTTTCAATACGTTCACCATCTGCGGCAGAACATTCCTGAAAGCATTGACTGCCAGGGGATCCTGATCACCCACGAGGTACTCTGCCATCTTGCCCAGGGCAAGAAGGGTGTTCAGTCGAACTGCCGCACTCTCTTGGTCATTGATGGTCTGAGAGAATAGGGCGAAGAATTCTTGTGATCGATCCGAAACAGCCTCTTCCAAGGTTTCTAACAATGTGTACAAAATGTAGACACCAACTTCCCTGTCTGTAGCTTTAGCAGAAGTGGCTGCATGGGACAAGAACTGTGGTAGGTTTGTCCATTCTCCATTAGCGAGATCAATCTTAGCGATTGCGCTGATGACACGAGCAGAAGAGTGTCTGACGAGGGAATTCTCCTCCGCGATGGTAGACTGGAGAAGGGTGTCTCGGATTTGTTGCTTGAGCTCTGGCGCAACCTTGGGGCCCTTCTTGCCTCCCCAGAACTTTGGCACCAGAGACCGTGCCTCAACAGCAGCTAGTTGTCTAAACTGCGGATTCGAGTGAGCTGTCACAACATGCAGCAAAGCTAGGAGAGATTCTGGCTTCGTGTAGTAGTCCTGGCGGAGAGCATGGGTCGCAGCCTTCACGATATTTGTGTCCGCTGTAGCACCTTGTTAGATTCTAATCTCCTGAAGCATAGACTGGCCTGGTGAAGCTCACGCGTAAGGACATGCTCTAACAGAGTCACAAATGCTTGTTCATCCATAACCAAGGGTTTATCTAGGTGGAAATTTGCAAGCGAGATGTTGAGTTGCGGATCTCTCAGGAGAAGCACTGCTGCGTGTCCGTGCACTGAACAGGGGAGAATGGGTTCCTGGCGGGGTTACGAGCAGTACAAGGCAGTAGTACTTCAGATACTCTCTGGGGTGGAGGAAAGACAGCAAGGGAGGATGAAGCAGTGAGAAGATTCTACTGAGTGAGGAAGGGGCCTGCTTTTGAATGGCGGCGCAGTTGACGGTCCCCACAGCACTTTAGATTTGTTCGTGTCCCTCCTGCCAAAGTCCCTGAATGCGCTTGGTGGGGCAATCTTTTCGTCTAAAATTTTAAGAAATGCGTAGCGTGCCAAGATTTCGCAGCATTAGGCACTCCCACCACACGCGCAATTGGATTCGCATGGCAGTTGTCCATACTCCAGTGAGCCGACCGGCGTGTCGCGAAGCCATACTGAAGCACCCGAGACAGCCCGGTTCACCTTTCCCATGGTTCGGATCGCCAACGGACGCCCTACCAACGTGCATGCCGCAACCACACTGGGAATCTGGGAACTAAAAGCAAAAAAAGTGCAAGGAAGGCAAAGCTTGAACTGCTACTCGTGCACGTGGGTCTTGCCGCGCTCCTCATGGATTGATAAATTGATTCTGATCGGTCGTTCGGGATTACAGTTCTGTCTCCCCGAGTGCGTTGTCGCCCCTCTACTTTATCTAAAGTAAGCCGGCATTACTTTGAAGTGATATCGTATTTTCAAATGCTACAGCAGCAACACCAATGGGACGCTGTACTCGGATGGCACTCGTGACTTGTTGTTTCTTTATGGGCGTGGAAATAATGTTGTCTAGCTGTGGTTCATTACTTATAAACGGTCTGACCACCTTCAGGGAATGTCCCCCAAAACAACAATTATTTTGGGATTCTACCTCAGAAGCTTGCACCTTGGGTCCGAACCTGCCGAATTTCCTGCTCTCGCCCAATTTCCTTCAGTGAGGCTGCCGACTCCCGATTCCGATGATTCGCTAGATTTCGTCGGATCTCAGAAAAGATACAAGATTTCAAGCTATGGATAGGTATTTGAAGTATCTTATAAGAGTGGACCACGCATTCATTGCGGCCTCCTTGGGACTGGCGCCTAGAACGTTCGTCTGACATTGTAGAACCTCAAACACCTGAAGTGTGGTAACCAATCAGGTCTTCCCTCTTGAACTAAAGAATTACAAAAACCGGGAATGGAGCAACCCATCTGTGTGGATCAGAATGTGATCAATTGATATGTCTTGCTGGCTGAGGATAGATACCCCCAACCAATGGCAACCCTGTTCGAGTCATTTATATTGGGAGTGGGAGTAGACTCAGGACCCCCACACTGGTGACTTGCATATGCAACTGCCAATGCGGGTTATAGGCTATGTCAAAATTATCCTCATGAGGCCACATGGATAAGTGAGCTGACCACAACTGAGATCCCACGTTCAAAGATATTCAAAGAGGTATAATAATACATGTCACAAAACTTAGTTCCCTTAACCTCGGCAATTGGTTTCTAAAGTAACACGAGAGAGTGCACGGTCGATCGAAACCTGTGGTAGAGGTTCAGGTTAGAATTCTATATGATAGTCACATATATATCTTCAGAGGATTCTGGGGAGGTGATACGAGCCACCTATACATACCACCGAAATACAATTTGCATATATTACAGCAGGCCAGCTTATAATCCATCTTTCCCACCTTCATGGCTATCCAAGTCATATTCCTCGGGATACTTATCCAAGATATTCTTCAGCTCGGCCATTTGTTCTTTAAGATCTTCAGTCGGCTCTTCGTAAATGTCCATGAACAAATCTTTAATTGGTGGTCGTTTCATTTTCTCTGCTCGTGAGAAAGCTTGGAGTATTTCCTTTCTCAGGCTTGACCGAAGTGCCATATCTTCATCAGTCGACCACCAGCCTTTTGCTTCCAGGTATTTCCGTAGCCTTTATGAAGAACACAACCTTGGAATTAACTTTCATTTGAGACAGTGGCAGATCGCCGAGAGCACCAACCTTGTAATCGGATTATCACGGCGTTTCCAATCTGCGGTATTCATGTTAGGTTAAAACTCACTTATCGGATGGAGCTTCAAATAGCACACCTTCGACTTCATCTTTTGCTCTGTATGCAAAGGAGTCGTCACTTGTCGAGTGATGTGATACTCGATATGACATAGCCTCAATTAACACTAGCATTTATCAGCAATTGGTTTCAGTGAATATGATTCACATATTTACCTGGCTTCTGTTGTGTGACGGCAATTTCTCTCGCCCGCTTAGTAACTTCATATACAGCCCATATCTGCAAAACTTGGTAAGCTCGTCTTTCAAATGATACATGGGGCATCGGCTTCGCACATCGTTTCCATCCACTCTTATGGTATCAATGCCATATCCCATTCCCCTGCTGGCAACCCCATCCCCCTTATATTGTTCTAGTGTGGGTGTACTAATGGCATAGCCATTATTCCTACAGAAGAAAACAACAGGACATGCTCTAGTTGCTGCAACGTTTAGAGCTGCGTGAAAGTCCCCTTCGGAAGCTGCCCCATCACCAAAGTAGCATACGGTGATGTTAGGAGAGCCGTTCAATTTGAGTGCATAACTGAGAACAAATTAGCAAATCTTTGGTAAATCAGTAGAGAGGTAACATACGCAGCTCCGACGGCTAATCAAACCTAACTGTTAACATAGACTTCCAATGAGAACGGCTGAGGAGGAAACTACCATGAGGTATTTGTGTTGCAAGTGTGGAAGATATTGGATGCTTGACAATGAATTAGCAGTGGACCTACTCAGACAGTTCGCTAGAGTCCTCACAAGGCGTAATTTTTCACTCATGTAGTGAACTGGCATATTCCTTCCTTTCCCGTAGTCATTCTTGTTCGCAAATAGCTGATTCATAAACTGCAACCTCGGTTTGAGGTTAGACCCTGTAAGACCTCGTAAGGGAACTTACCACATTACCTCATCCAATGTATAACCTCGATACATAAGAACCCCTTGTTCTCTGTACTGGGAAAATATCACATCATCTGGCTCCAAAGCCGCTGCACTTCCAACTGCCACTCCTTCCTCTCCAGCACTGACCTATTCCAATATCAGCAAAGATAGGCATAGGTTGTTCAATAGCACAGACCATATAGAAGCTTATCCTCCCTTGCCTCTGTGAGTCGTACATAATCAGGTCCATAATGCTCACTAGGGGTGTTCAGCTGATGTTTACCAGGGAAAATCTTGATCACTGGCGCACCTGTAACCATATCTCGGTACATCTTCAAAGCCATCTCCTTTCCTACTTTCGGCACATTAGACTTATCAATGACCACTCCATCGGTATCCATGAGACGGTATGTAGGTATAGCTGGTGCACCTCCTGGCGACTGAAACTGTAGTGCTGATGTGAACTTTGACTTCACGGCACCAGGGAAATGGATACTGTTATAAATTGAAAATTAGCTGCTGGTGGTATAGCAGGCGGTTCACAATGTATACCTGTCTGAATGGGGCGGCTGACGGACAGGCTTGTGCTGCTGTACAGGCATCGATGGCGAGAAATTCCGTACTAGTTTAGAGCTGTACATGTGTGAAAGCGGTGTTTTGACAAGCACAGTACGGGCACAGGCTCTGGTAACAACTTTTGAGGCCATGGTATTGCAAATCACATATTATCCTGAGAGAATTATTAGGAGATTAGAATCTGTTGTAAGCTGCTCAAGCAGCTTGTTTAATTAAACCTCGCTTACAATCGGCCGGATTTACAATGTGGGGGATCCGCTGCAGGAAAGCTTGGCACTCACACAATAAGCTAGCCTCAAAATAGTAGTCAACTGCTGGCTACCGTAATTAGTTAGTGCTACTTAATCTCTAACAATGCTTGCATTTATTAGTGTTGGCTGGCATATGTCCCACAAAACCATGGGAGGCAACATGTTCCTACAGCTGGTGCAGAAGACTGGTTCTTGTTTTCACTGTTAGTAAGTTTAAGTTTTCGTATTCAGGTTCCATTTCGCCGAACTGTTATCAGAATAAAATGCAGTATCTGTATTTCACTGAAAAGATGCAACATACAACAAGCAGCATAGCGAGGGTCACAGTAGCTGAGGCTGTAGTACAAGAAACTATTCAGCAGCGGTTTGTGATCACAATTTGGTGGCCCAGACTGCCAATATCCAATGAGGCCAGGCAATTAATAGAAATAGAGAAGGATGTTTATAAAAACATTGACAAGCTCCACCTAGCCGCTCCACTAATAAAACCAGGTCTTTGTATTTCCTTTGTGGTTTACATCTGCGTTTATGTGATACTCACCAAGAACATACGTATAGTGACGTGCGCGTCTAAATAATCCTCAACGTTCAATTGCAAGTTATTGATATCCATGACCTGATGTCGCAAGTAATGGAAGGTGGTTGTAAGGCGACCGCAAAAACAAATTGTATTGATGATCACTTGCTTCACGCTAATGGTGTGCAGCCAATGGCTTATGCAAAACACCTGAGACCTCCAATCTAGAACATCTTCATCGGACTATTTTGCAATGTCCTACATAGGCAAAACCTAAATTTTAGCACACTATTGCCACAAAATTGTCATCTACAGATGCGTCGTTGGCATAGCCACCGCCGTCGGATGAGCTGGCTTCTCAAGGAATGGATGAAAGTCATATTCGTGCCATAATAGGACATGCTATAAACGGGCTCTTCCTCTTTAGTATTGGGTGGAAGAGAAATGGATTATATCCACGATTTCGACAGCTCGGGATATGTGGTTACAAAGCTCTGTCGGTACCGGTCAAGTTGTCTTTACGCCTTAGACACAAGGTTGCATGGATACTTGTCACCAATGGCCTCCATAAATTTATGTGTAGGTCCAGCTCATACTAGTAGCCAAGTCCACATAGATAGTCGTTTCAACTACCAGGATTTTATCCTCACTATATGGGCCAATGATGGCCTTGAACCAACGGTTTTTCCTAACCAGTCTACTTTTGGGGAAGAGTTGAGCCAATAGTTATACGGATTTGGCTACCACACCGGTAGTTTAGCAGGCAGGCGTCATCTCAGGTCGAGGAGTTTGCTGTCAACATAGAATCCTATTGCGCCCAATCACAAGTAAGATACGGGGTTGCTACCTCTGATACATTTTGTTGGCAAGCAAGCTGATGTGGTGCATTCACGGTACTGTAACATGGTGAGTGAAGGAATAATTTTCGACCGGGCAGGTTCTACGTGTGTAGAACACAAAAGAACCGCAAGAGATGTTGCATACACTCTTTTGCAATGCGTTGGCAAATTCACTTGTATATAATAGTCAAGGCCTCTGTGCTGCCCGTGGGGTATATGCCTTTTCAGAGGATGTGGGGTTCTCTACTCAGCTTGGTCGAATGGGAGGATTGATCCGTCTCAATTGACGACGCCCATGTACTGACATCTGCAAAACGCATAACCGTCCTGAGCCAACCAAGCTCATAATCCAGCGCGCCGATAATTTTGGCAACCAAAGACAGCAAGCACAGACACCGGCATGCCAGATTATCGGGAAGGGGCGAGGTCGGAATATAAGGAGAGTGTTTGACTGTCGAAGCGAGGCGTATTGTGGCAGCGGCATGTATTGTGGGGGGCTCTTATCCACAAATTTTGAGCGAAGTGTACTGTACTGTACAGTTCAGCCAGTCGATGGCCGAATTACACCCGAGGGTTCAACCATGCATTGACGTACGTTTTTTATTCCTGCCTTGGCGCACATGGGGAGAACGACAATCCCAAACCCCCACTGTCGCGGAATCTGAGGCTGGAGAATTGGAAGCCTCAATTGCGTTGCCACAGAATATATTCTTCCCAGTCCACCGAAGATCTACACCGTCGCGCTTCAGAATCTATTTTTAGCAACTGGCTGGAAATAGACTTGAGCCTCATAGACCTCAACTTCACTCTAACATTCTGGTCTCGAAAAGAGCTGGAGCTGTTAAATTTGAAAATAAAACCGTCGAAACTTCATTTGCAAGTCAATTGGGACACCTTGAATGCATCAGAGGAAGCTTCAGCTATTATCGAGAAGAGAAAAAAAAAACACTGTCTCGATATTACATGACAAACACAAAGGGCCTTCCCTACTCAAGCCTGCGGCCATCACTACGACTCCCAACTGCGACTCCCACACTTTTCGGAACAACTGGGAGAAGCCCCTCTACCCGGGTTCAAGGATCGGCCATAAGGAAAAACACGGAAAATTATTTAATCCAAAACAGAAAGTAACACCATACCAATAAAACAGACTGCCAAATAAACATCAAACAACCCAAAAGATATGTCGAGCACCAAAATAAGAATCTCAAACCATCATACCAAGCCCTAGCGCCAAAAATGGTAATATTATATGTTTCTCATCTTGGCTGCTCTTGTGTACTCCATGTCCTTCAGCTCATTCTGCCAGATCATGATACTCTGCCTCTCCTTATCCGTGGACACAGGGTTAATCCCTTCGTTCTCCCAGCGTTGGACCCTTTCTCGGGCCTGAAGGATCTTCCGGTATGTCACCTCATATTTCTTGCACATCTGACATTTCCCCGTGACACGGTAAGTTTCATAAATCAACTTCATGCCGCAGGTCTCTCCTGTTCGGTATTCCTTGGCGCAATGGGCACGGAATCGGCTCCACTTGTAGTCTCCACAGGCGAAAATTTGCTGATCATAGAAACACATGGTGTATTTGTGGAGGAAGGAAGATGAAAAGATCTGCGTTGGACTTTGAGTGGAGGTGGGCTTGTGCTTTCAACTTCTATTCGAACGTGGGCGTGGGAGGTGGGAGCCTGATGCGGAGTACAGGTGGGATTGAGGCTTCGCTATACTCTTTAGAAGATGAGTATGAGGCAGAGGAGGAGGAAGAGTAGGAGTATGTTGTATGCTGGGGAAGCTTGTCTGGATGATTGTGATAGAAGGGACCATTGCACAGTCGATAATGGCGGTATTTATGTGCTGCTTGATATTGTCCATTGAGCACGGTCTCCTTCTACGAGGACAGCACGGTTCCCAGCTCCAACCCTATTTTGGCTACATTATCCAGTGTTCAGAAAGACCATCAGGCAAGTTGTGGAGGAGATAGTGGTGGCATCTGTCGAGAGACACGGAAACTGCATAGACCACAGATCATCATCCTTTGATCCTCGACCCTTGTCAATCAATTCGGTCTCCCCCCCCCCCCAAATTCCCCCCCTCCCTCATCATCAGGCCTACTCTAGGGAACTCCGATCCATGACCTCCTACCACCACCACCAACTTCAGAAACGCACCCTGTGTGCTTTTTCTTTCGATCTTCTTGTTCCTACCTGGAAAATCGCTCATCCGACTGGTCCAATATGGTTCTTCGACCTTGTTCAAGTCTACCTAGCCGTGCCGCTCACTCTCCGGGGAATGCATCTTGATAGTCCTAACTACCCAAACCACCCTGCCTGCATGGAACCGATGAGGAATGAAACACCCCCCTCCTATCACGTGTACATGGACTACGGGATAGATGTTGCGTCGTTGTGGGGAGACAGGTGCGTCCTAGCCAACGAATTGTGGCTGCTGCGGGGGGGTGACCTAGCTGGACCTCATTTTGTGGCACGATATATCACGGTAAGGATTTGAGTGATGTGCGTCTAGTCCGCTGAAGCAAGGGACATGGTTCGTGCGCATTAACCTACGGAGGTGATCCTCCAAAGAAGGTTGGATAAACATCAATTCTACCACTACTGTTAGCATGGCTGGTCGCTTTTGTTCACTACAGTCGATTACATGGGCCCCACTCCGTCCTTTCAGCTACAGGCTTTTGTTGCTAAGCTAGGGCCTTATCAGAAAGTGCTTTCTTATGCGAAGGAATGACTTTCTATATGAGGCTTTTGCTGTTTGAGCCTACTCTACGCGATTTGCCTCCCCTTCCCCCCCCCCCTTCCCTTGTTCCCGCTACTACTCTAAGGTCCGTCTACATCACCCTACCCTCTACAGCGACAATTGGTGCAGTCAAGTCACAAGACCACAGGTGCCTTGACTCTCAATTGTGAAGATTGTAGAACACTGTAGTGGGATTGGCATCCACAAACGGTCTGCATATCGACTTGGGGTCGGTTAAGTTCAGCTGATTTCTAGCTTGCCACACTCCCCTACATCCGGCCCGATGGATCTTGCCGTTTGTATTCTCTGTTATTTACAATCCTCCTGATAAAGTTAATCTAAATGGATGATTGACGGATCACTATACAACCTGTCCCTCAATGGTCCCATCCGGGTAGTATAGGCAAAGCCTACGCAAGGATGGAGTGGGTATTTCTAACTGACGTGGCAAGATTGGTGTGGTCATCATGACTTTGCGAGCCTTACTTTGATCCCTTTTTCATAATGAGAACCAGGGATATATTTTCAGACAAATGAATGTGGCTATACTCGATCAGCTTTCCTCCTCCGAGGAGCGATCGTTACTGGATTCCAAGTGATGCATACAGTCTAACTGACAACCCTATACGCATTAACTCCATAGCAGTTTCTTGGGGCCTGCATTTGACACTTGGTGGCAAGGCACAAGGAAAAGAAACTCAGTCCTGACCAGCATTACCAGTGGAGAAACTTTCTTTTCCTTGCAGTACAGAACATAGCTAGCAGCCTCGGCCAGGCAATCGCTCGAGTTTCGGAGAACGGCATCAAATGCAGCAAAGTTTCTCGCTATTTGTTTCCCCTGAACTACTGCCTGAATGACATGAGGGTTAAGGCCATTGTTGAAAAAAGACCCAGGGAAGTGGAGGCGAGGAAAGCTTTTCCCCCCCTAAACCCAAGATGCCAATGGAGATAGGCCCTTCCCCCCATTTCTTTCCTGATTATGGAGACCGCTTGGGTTTCTCTACATTTGCTGCCATTCTGCCATTTCCCATTTCTATATTTCCCCCATGTTGCATCCTCCAAAAGTTTAGGGATCTTTGCCATGAGCATAGATTCTAGCTACAAGAAAATATAAAGGCTGGAAGAATTCATTTCTCATCTTCATCGCTTTGGAGTTATACGGCAGAAACGTTCATCACATGAGGTTGCTGCTTTCCTGTCAACTTAGCCTTCTAGAAACATGCGAAGAAGAATATTTTTCGATTCCATGCATGCCAAGCGAGAACCAGGCACTCGGCACCCAATATCATTTCTTTGGGGGTCCTGTGGGTTTTAATGCTAACAACAGGGAGGAACCAGCAGGGTCGAGGAAGATGGGGCGCTCCAGCAGTCATTAAACAACACTCAATGCACAAAGAAAAAGGAAAAAGCAGGGAGAATTTGACAACGTGAGGCTGCAGTGCAATTGTGGTTAGTGATTGGCCACCTTTTTTGTTCTTCTTGAGGAAGGTGGGCTGCTTTAGCCTCATCTTGCTGGGCCGAACAGAGGATGGGTGGGTTTGGTTGGCCATCGTGGGGCCCATTGTACGTATCCTTGTCATGTCCGATCGGGAGGGCGTGACAGTTAAGCAGGGAAACGGTTGTCTACTGATGTGCTGGTTTGTGGGGCACATACATGCACATGCCTCCCTAGATACATTCATGTACAAGATAGCCTAATTATAATAGATAATAGATTTTACCACTTTCATCAACCTTTGATGGTTCTTGATCTATTACGGTGAAGGCAAAGCACTAGCTTGCTTTGTGGTGCCGCATTGCAAATCTCTCGTGCTGTACAGCCCGTTTTCCTCCGCGCTGCCATGTCATCGGCCTCTACATGCTCTACTCTATTTCAAACATGAACCATGGAAAAGTCATGGATTCGATTTGATATCAATTTCTCCTAGACGTTGTTATGCGAAGCCCACAGGACGAGCGAGTCACCTTATCCTAAGGCCAAGTGGTTGTAGGCTCGTGCTCGGCGGCAGCCGGACCGCGGTTATGGAGGGCGTCCCTCTAGGGCAAAAACAAGGCGAGCATCTTCTATTTTTTCCTTCAATGAATTCGTTAGATCTATTGCTGCTGCTCATCATCTAAATGTGCCTGGTTATAGGCCCGGACAAGGGCCTTTTTATCGCTAGTCCCACGGTCACTCTCTGCATCTTCCTGTGATTTGACCGTTGTGTTCACGTTGCTCACTCTTGCAGCCTGTCAGGCCTAGAGTATTTGGTCAGTGCACATATCAATTGTGTCTCATACGGCTGAGGAATCAGCTCACACCTTGGACCAATGGACGGATTAATGGCACGGATTATACAGCTTGTCCGTGTACATGTTTTGGTTCCCATGTCGTGTTCGCTGTGAACACCTCGACTACCCAATTAGGTAGTGTCCTAGGCTTGGCGCACTGAAGAGGCCTGTCTTGGCTTAGCTCGCTTAGCCGGGCCAGGGATGATTGCGACTTCGATTTGCATGACAACGACGTTGACGTCGACTTCCACGCTACTGCGCCTAGACCGTGATTCAGGCTCTTGAATCCTTCCTACCTTGACCCTACGCTCGAGATATTGCCATATTCGATAACCCCATAAAGCCTAACAATAGTCGATTATGCATTTTCTGCAGGAAACACATCGCTAGCTTATCAGCTGGAGTTTGCAGGGGGACCGGGAGTATCGGGGAAACGTGAAACACAAGAAAGTTCGCAACCTCCGAGTGATGGGCAGTGGGCTGGACCCCACCTTTTAGTTTCATTTTTCTTTTTCTGCTACTGAACATATACCCATGGGCGAAAAAGAGAAAGGGAATGAAGGGGGCTTGTGTTCTCTGCAGCTGTTCCTTTGTTTGATGTGCAATTTGGTACTGCCCCACGGCAGATGGGATCCTAAAGACGACAGTGCCGTAATAGGATATGCCTTGTTCTGGGCTGCAAGAATACCGGCTCGCTAGCTGGGCGGTGACATTAATTTCACTGGTCCAAAGGCAAACGAGCTTCTCTGGCTGAAAGAAATGACCTCGTCGGGCCCGGGGTGCACTCGCCTTGCCTACGTGGAATATCACAGCTAAACAGGGCTGGAATCTGTTGATGGCAGGAATGGGAGATTGCAGTGCCACTGAGCTACTACGTACACAGATATCAGCGTCCGGAATTAACGACCCGGGACATGGCTCCTGCAAGAACTTTTAATCGTCTCGACAAATCAGTGCAGAAAAGCCACTACAATCGTTAGTTTCATCTCGGGACGAACCGCCTCTAACCTATTTCCCACTCTTGATTGTTCTGTTTACAATGTACACGTATTATGTACCTTCCAGCTTGTCTGTTAGGTATTTCTACGTTGAAGGCTACATACATGTACAAGCACGTCAGTGAGTTTATGCCATCGCACACCGACGTCTAACAACGCATTTCCCATGCTAGTACAGCTCGGTTAAGCTGGTCGACGTCTGCAAAACCCGATTTGGACGGTAGCAGCTAGAGTTAGAAGTAGTTTCGGATGGTATGACACACAGCCGAATTGAATTCTTTGTGAATTTTCCACTATTCCTAAAACTGGTTTGAAGCTTTTTTTTGATCACTAGATGAGAAGGTGTGGAAATATGTTGGTATACATGACAAGGTATCTGCCTAAGACATTGCCTTTGCAACGTCATCTAATGTGCCCTGGCAGACTCCGAAATGGCCGATGTCGACCTACACAGTGCACGTTACTTGACGTGCATACCGCAAAGACATATGCATGTGTGCATGCATGATAATCAACAATTTATGTTGTTTTCGAAAAAATTGTCACTTGAACAACTCATCTTGTGTTTGGCTTTCCGGCTATGCGCTTTATTTGGGATTATGCAAGTACACGAGGAAAATCAAACATTTTGATTGGAATGCATGTCTCATGATCGAGGGAAACGCTTACACTTGAAGCGAGTGTCTTGGATTTGGTATGATTTGTGAGTGATTATCCGCGCCTTTCGATATTGGTTCTTGGAGGTGGTAATGGTGTTGTTACGTACCTGTCTCGGGAGTTTGGTGCATAGGAACATCGTCTGATTTGAAATTAGGATAACGACGATGGGATGCATATAGGACTTTTTAAGAGTATCATGTTTCAGCCAGCTCAATACTCACTTCTATCGATAGGAATATTCCTGCAAGTCAACTCTACGCGGTGGTTCCCTCCGGTGCTTTTTATGCTTCGGAATTGGTTGTCCTTGCATTTACAAGAATAGTGCTTGATACATGATGAATGGCTTGGTCTGATGTCAGTCAGTAAGGCGGATGCGAAAGGACAACGTATGCTTGCAGTAAGCATCTGACACCTGCTAGTTGAACAGATTTTAGAACGAAGGTATGCACATGCTTCCCATCAGAGTATACCCCTATAGCGTCAATCATGTTATCCAGCTATTAACATTGGGCTCCTTAGTCTGGTTGGGGCTCCTATGCCTTTGCAATTACACTGTTGGCTATAAACGTGGCCATAGCCATGGATGTAGTCTGTCGACCCGCCTGAGGTTTGAGACTAAAAATGCAGCGTCTGGTGCACGTGCTGTATTCTGGTCATGACCAAGCTATCTCGTGCCCCGTGCACTGAGATAGGTGCTATTCCTGTTTCTTAGGTTTCTTGTGGAAGGAATAGTCGGGACAATAGGATAGTAGAAACGAATACGAATAGGCTTGGGGAAAGTAGTGTGATGCTTGTGTTGGAAATGACTACAATGGTAGTGTATCTTCTCTATGAAAAGACAGCGCCTGCCAGTCAAACTGTCTCGGCGCCCTGCATGATTCCTAATGCAGTCGCCAGTTTGCCCCATTGTTGCGGGCAATTGACAAATATGAGTCGATATGCTGTCAGTATCACCTCACCCAAGATCTAGACCTGAGGCCTGTTACCTAGACCTTGCCATTA
This sequence comes from Terfezia boudieri ATCC MYA-4762, assembly GCA_003788615.2. Lineage (NCBI taxonomy): Eukaryota > Fungi > Ascomycota > Pezizomycetes > Pezizales > Pezizaceae > Terfezia > Terfezia boudieri. The sequence goes on from ML121541.1 coordinate 154,870, forward strand.
CAAGATCTTTCATGGTGAGTCATTGTTTGGGAAGAATACAACATTCTAAGTATTTTATACCGAATCACGTTATGTGAAGTTTGAATACACTAGCCCAAACCAGCCAACTACCGCATTTGGTTTCTGGTTATAGACTCTATTAGTCTGGTTAGACTCTATGTACCTAAGTTCTTTGTTCTTAACTTCGCCTAGCGTAACTCACCTTTCCTCTAACTCTTGGCATCATGGTTTTGTTTGGGATCGCGAACCTGACGCGATAAGGTGGGTTAGGGTATAACGGACCGGCAACACCTTGGAAAGGTACCAGGTCAGCATCCAATGGTATTAAATCTGCGTACCTGGAAGTGACGTACAAACAAAAACCCCTAAATGCTCAGCGCATGAATGGGATACACCCCAACTTAGTCTGGCTGCACTGATTAGGTCAGGTTGTAGTCTGGTTGGTTTGGAAATACAAAAGAGGCACGAGAACAATTATTGCACAATATCGATGTGTGATTGTGTGCTTTCTGGATTTCTGTGTAGTACGCGTATGGCAGTGGAGGGCCCTGTTACATACCGTTTATCAAACTACACAGCCTTACCGAGCCCGGACACCACTTAGTCACACTCAACCTTCTCTTAATCGGGTGGCTGGTGGGTTTCGTATGGCGCCTCCGGTTTGATCGACACTGGGTTTCGGAATCGCACTACGGCCAACGTCCAGGAACATCAATTTTAAGAATTGGACAAAGACAATACAAACAGCCAAGGCATAATCTAAAGTTTTCAATTTCAATATAATAGATTAACTGCCGAATATCACAAAACGAGATACAAGATGATGAGAGACACAGATGTTGGAGGCCTGGGGCCTATGATCAGCAGGACCTTATCCGGTGATACGACTGCGAACGAAGAGCAGGGGAAGAAGCATGAACAGAGATCTGCAATGTGCATTGCAGATGGTCTTGGAGACGAAGAACGGAATATTACGCCAGCTTGGGGAAGTCCACGAGTAGAGGGAGGAGGGACTGGAGAAGGAGGGTCAGATGACGTATTAACCTTCCAGGCTCGGGAAGGAGGAGGAGGAGCTCAGAGAGGAGAGGCCGATCAAGATACTTCCATCAAGCGAGAGGCCATCAGAGAGGCCATCAATGGAGAGGCCATCAATCGAGAGCTCGCCCTCGTGATCCATGGGCGTGGATCTACTACTAACGTCGACACGCTCAGCTCCATTCCCGACGAAATCATTCTCTCTATCCTTACTTACCTTGACATCTCGGATATATTCTCTCTCATTAAAGTAAGCCCCCACTCTCCCATAATCAATTGAACCTCACTAACCTCCCCTACGGACCTCCCACCGCCTCCGCACCATCTCTCTCGACCCTCTCCTGCACCACCAGCGCCTACTAAGGGCCAAAAACTTCCTCTCCCATGCCCTACCTCAACGCCCCCCTCTTGAAGCTCTCCGCTCTCCAAGACGAATATGGTTGTCTAGAAGAGACTTTATCACTAGAGAGTTGAGTAGGAACTTGTTGAAGATTAGATTGAACAAAAAGTTGGGGATGAGACCCGATCCTGGGACGTTGTTGGAGAGGGGAGTGTTACCAAAGAAGTGTCTCAGGAGGTGGAGTGGACAAAAGGCGGGGGAAGAAGATCATGCTGAGGAAAAAGTAGGAGCCTGTAGTTGCGATGAGGGGAAGGGTAAGGGCCATGATAGAGAGAATACCTCTATGTCCATGCTACCTAAGGAAAACCCTAATACCCCGTATTCCGCTTTCTCCTCCTCACTTGACCCTGGATCTTCATCATTCTCATCAAATTCCTCATCCTCACTAATAACCCTTTCCACCTCTTACCCCCAATCCCACTGTACCTATATCACCCACCTCTCCCCTCCCCTCCTTACCACCCTCCTCACCCTCCAAAAACAACTTCTCCGCGATCGCCTCTCCTCCTTCGTCCGCTCATCATACCCGCATGATATTGACCTCGCCCAGGAAAAACTTATTAAACACAACATACTCCCCGCCGCTTCTCCTTCTCATTCCTACCCCCACACCCCTACACCCACCCCCCAACCTACTCGACGGCCCTCGGTTAGATACCTCGTCAACAGGTTTTCGTCCCGCGCGAGAGACAGTATTGATGGAAGTTTTGGTGAGATGGAGGCGCGGTGGGGGCGCGGAGCAGAGGGGAGGAAGAAGAGGTGGAGGGAGAGGAGAGAAAGAGTGGGGGAAGAGGTGGAAGGGGCAGGGAGGGCGAGAGTTAGGAGGTTGAGGAGCTTTTTTGAGGAGTTGAGCCGGGGGAAAGGAATGTGAGTGTAATAAATGGCAGGGTATTGAGTTTGTTGTGGGATTATGTTTCATATTGGGATCCTTTTTGGGATCCTTTTTGGGTCTGTTTTATGTGGGTACGGTGGAGGGGAGGCTTTAGTTCTGTTTGGTGATTGAAAACTGCTATTTTGTAGTCAGCTTCCATTTTGTTTATGCTTTCATTTATAGGCTAGTTGGTACTGCATCTCAAACACGTCAAACCAACTGTGAGCATATTTTTATGTTTACTTCTTGCTCATCTTGTCCATTTTGAGCAGTCACTGCCGTATCGGGCCTAGCTATAGATGTTAGTTTATTTCCAGCATAACAAGATGCTGGCCACGATCTTGAACAAGTGATATTCTTTCATGATAGAAGGAAATGGCAAGTCAAAAGAGATATATATGTAGAATTGTTATGGACATGGCGCCTTCTCATCGAGAGAGGCTGCGCTAGCAGCTCTTGGGTTGATGCTTCAGTCTCGCTGCTTCACGCTGGTCTATTTATGTACTTAGCACGTGCTCTCAGATCGAGGGCAAGAAAACTTCTTTTATGAATTCTTAAAATTTGAGTTACCGATCCACGATCCAACCAAAAAAAAAGAGCAAAAACTTTTACATGGCTCGTCAGACCTCCACCAATGCCCACCCGTCCATGCGAACATCCAAATGAATGGCCATTCTTAATGCACATCAGGGTAGAGATCATCACCACATCGCTTCCAAAGAAGCAATGCAAATAAAAGGCTTCACTCTTGGGCATCGGGGATTTCAGGTCATCAGCCGAGTTGAGGTTCTTGTGTCTAATTAGACCTAAGAATTGAGGACGTTTACTATAGAATATGATCCTATGAAGTCTGTAGTAAAGGTTTGTTAGCAATCGCATGCCACTGTTGGGGGTTAGGAAGAAAACTCACAAAGTCGCATGAAGAGGAAAGAAGGGACGGGGAAAGGAGGGTTTATATACAATCTGGAGGGGTTCGCCAAGAGAATTTTTTTGTGTGCGGGCTTGGCTTTGCAGGATACTAGTAGATTCATAGTTAGTTAGTTTTACCCTGAACCTTATTTCAAATGTTGAGCCTCCAAACGTATTGTACTTCAAATCCCTTCGGAGGAACTCTTAGAGCACCTGAAATATACTCAACTTCAGCCCTATGGACCTAAACGAGATCAACCAGAAATCTGGTTATATGGGTCTATTAATATGAAAATTGATAATAGATTAATAGAATAAAATTCAGACAAAAAAAAGCTGCAACAAATTAGCCATTCCTGCTACCAGTTCTGCGAGCTGTCGGTGGAATGGCCCTTTGCATCATCCAGAATTCGAGGCTGCGCCCTTTTGCGGGTACTCACCCCCTGCGCTACTAGGTTGGAACGGGTAAAGATTGGCCACCTTGGAAACATGAGAGGCAAGTATGTAGGGTAACAATGGATATCAGCTCCGCCATCTCTGCTATGTATCACAACGCTATTGAATCTGTTCTACTTAGACTTGTTGAATATAGGTGTTAGTACTACAAGCCTACTCACTTTTAGTCTAGTTGGCTCCAATAAGATCTACATCGTCTGATAACTGATAGTGACAAGGCCGATGCGGTATTTATTCTGTCTATTACCCTTAATACTATTATACTGACAAATTTATAGGGAACTAAAAAGGTCATTGTTATGATAATATAAGATACCAAGGACACTTTGTGGGCTACATGAGAAGATTCTCTCATTGATCCCCTCTCACTGGGTATGCTTGCTTGTTGGATAAACTCCAGATTCTCAAAGTAAAGGGTATGTTTTGTCCTGCGTGGGCTGTCCTCTCCAGGAATTGGAATGAATGTATGTCAGCTGAACATACGTATACATAGGCTTGCCAATATCAGTAAAGCATAAAATTGAGGTTTTTGCTTGTTAGTGTACATATCCTTCGACAAAATAGCCATGGTACAGATGACCGACGACTCTATTGTCTTGTTGTGCGCGAAAACCTCATCCTAACCGCCATTCTTTATTAACTACATATGGCTTATTGATGGACACTATCCAACTCGTGAGCTACTACCCATTCCAGACTCATTGGATGCACCTAATATTCGAATTTCTAAAGGGATTCAATCTTTCTACTTCTGAGTATGCATGGCCTGATATTGCGCTGCAATCTTATCACACTTCGTGAAGCTGCTCGCCGAACTGCACTTAGTTTATATCTTGAAGTATGTCTTCCGCATTCTGTATTAATTTTCCACCTGGACTTACATTTATGACAGAATTCCTGCAAGTGCAAGGGGAAATGCCAAACCCGACAATGCAGCTGTATAAATTCGATTGCATCGTAGCAGCTGCTGCCATCCATCACATAGCTGCTTGAATACTCTAATCGACCAAGATGTACAGCCGCAATTGGACTTGGAAGCGGACTTGGAAGCAGACCTGGAAGCGGACTTGGAAACGGACTTGGAAGAAGACTTGGAAGCGGAACTGTAGGAATCTATGCAACACTTGGAAGCAGACTTTGTGGATCATTGGTGATATTTCATTCCCAAGTACCATTCATGTTCGTCCGTACTAATAAGTAAGCATGGTGATATTTTATTTATTTAGTACAATTCATGTTCGGTAGCACTGATGTATTTCATCTTCCATGTACCCTCACTAAACACTACATTTGGTTATCAGATTCCCTGGGAGGCCAACCCATGATCTGGCCTCTGGAGGAATTTCATTTTTGCATTCCCGGGCAGGACAATATTCATGCGGACCATCCATCCCAAGAATCGTGTGCAGGATGTCCCATTGGCGAATCAGCAAAATTCCCGGGCAAGACAGAACATTTATTTATGAGACTAGCTGGATAACAGAACGGAGCTTCCACTAAAACGTCTCATGTCCTTTTAGGTTTGCCCCTATCTACCCATAATGATCACTCGCTACTACTTCCCTCTCGTCGCCTATCCAGGGTCTTATGTTGTGCTTGTGCCTCATCAAAGGGTCGATCTAACCTTAGCCGGCCCCGGATACGAAAAGGGGGGAATCGACCTTGCCTCAAGCCAAACCCATCGACTGGAAAAGCTGTCAAAGCTGAACGGTGGCAAGGCAGGAACGGAAGGTGATCTGAAAATATTCTACCCGATAGTATCTTATTCATTAGTTCAGGGTAAGTGCAATAAACGAGAGGTAATATACACTAACAGTTTAATGTTTTTGTTAGAGTATAAGGCATTTACATTACAGACCTGATGCCTTACTATCAAATTACCATGCACGAAAGTGATTTACCTCGCTTTTTATGCAATTGTAACAAGCAGCCTTGGGACGAAAAGAAACTCAGTACTGGTGTGCACATCATTCTTGGGTCTAAACAAATAACATTCTCAAGCAGACCAAAACGGACACTGACATAGGACCTCCCCGCACCACCACTATATCGATATACCACCCATCATCAACGCTAAAGTGCTCACCTATGGCAATCTTAAAGCAATTATCCAAATATACCTATGGGAAGGTCGAGCTATCGTCAACCAAATGGAATACGTTAGTGAGCATTACATACATATACACAGTCCCCAAGCGTGCTACAAATCAAGTCCCTTGCCAATAATTATTGTTACTATCAACATGCTGTGCTAACTAGATACAAATACTGTTCAGGGTCTGGAACTGAATGACATACTCATATTCATATTTATATTTTTGATGTATGCTTGGAGGCTCGAGTAGAACTTGTAATGATTTTTGGTGGAATGATGGTATATAATATGGGTATGTTGCCGTCATAGAAGACTACAGCTGGAGATAAACTCATTGAGCTCCATATGATTTGTGGCGGTGTCACTTTCGTGGGGTTATGTAGTAGTTCTGGTATATCTGCTGTAGTTATAATAGAAATGGTCACAATCTAAGGGATGAGGTCCGTAGACGTACAGGCTATATCTCGTATATATACTTTGGAGATACCCAGCAACAGAACTAGAATTACTTTTCACCAGCAATTATCATTCATATGACCATGAGAATATGGCCGTCACTTTCACATGCTACAGTCTTATCGGTCTTATCGGTCTTATCGGTCTTAACTGTATCAGGTTTAAACTTCTATCTTCCATGTTCTTCCATCTTCCATCTTCACTAGAGCGAACCCAACTTTCTGTTTTGCTCTTCATCTCCTAAAGATTGTCCTACCAGATCTACCGTTTCATTCATCTTCTTCAGACCATACTCTCGGCAGCAGCACCAAGGAGTGGCATTCACTATAGTCTCTAGCCATTAGAGCAAAGTTGTTTTGTTCATCATCTTCAGACCATCCTCATCAAATACCCTCGGCAGCAGCACCAGGAGTGGCATTGACAATATAGAGCCCGTAGTCTCTAGCCGTTAGAACAAAGTTGTTTTGTTCACCATCTTCAGACCACCCTCGTCAAATACCCTCGGCAGCAGCACCAGGAGTGGCATTGACAATATAGAGCCCGTAGTCTCTAGCCCATTAGAGCAAAGTTGTTTTGTTCACCGTCTTCAGATCTAGCATATCAGATCAACTTTAGCCGCATATATCACAAGGAAATCTGCATAAACTACTTCATACAGCTTTTTGGGGCGACCAAGAAGACTGGTTATAGGTAACAGACTTCGTTCGTAATATTCCTTTTCCTTTTGATTAATTATTTGTATCTGACCATGAGATTCAAGCCAATAGAGTAACTCCATAACAGCAACAACAAAATAAAGAATAACTGGCCAGTTCCACCTCCATACGACGATGCCTGCTGCATGCGATTTCAAAGAGTACCAGCAAAAGCTAACAATGCACAATGATCCAATCAAATGGCTTTCCATCTACAACCCAGCCAGTCTCCGATTCCTCTTCAGCAGCTGATTCAACCTTCTTTCCAACCCTTCCGTCTCCTTCCTCTTCGCAACTAACTGCTTCTCTGCCTCTTCCACACTAACGGCCACTATACCCTGAGCCCCGCTGACTCCTCCAACTCCCTCCGCCCCAATTGGGGTAGAGAACCCTGCAGGTCCTGGAACTCCAAGCATCCCCATGGCGCCCCCGAGTCCTCCCAATCCACTCAACCCACCAGTTGCAGCTGCAAACCCAGGAAGACCTAGGCCGCTCATCATCCCCGAGATGACACCGTTCATGGTGCTGGCTAGATTTGCCGGAATGGGGACATTGACTGTGGTAGTGTTTAAATGTCCTGGGACCGGATTTGCTGGACTTACGGTTCCATCTCCATGGCCACCACCGTTCGCCTTTGCTTTCCCTTTGCCCTTACCTGCACTGGCAGTAACTCCCGACGAACTAATGGTAAGTTCTGGTCCCTGGCCCATAGTCCCCGGGGGTGCCAACCCCGCACTCAAGGTAATGGTCCCACCAACAGCCTCTCCCTCCCCCACAACAAATTCATACTCCCCTTCGACCCCCATTCCCATGCCCATACCCATACCCACTCCTACACGCTCTAACCCTTCAACGTCCCCCCGGGCCGCCTGGCACCCAATCCCACCACATGGCCCAGTGAAATCCACAGAGACTTTATACTCTCCCGCCGTAAACGGCGGAAGCACCTGGGGAAATATGGAAGAAAGCCGGTTTAGGGCTTCGTCGAACGAGATTCTCGATTCTGTAGACGCTGTTCCCGCATATCCCGCATATCCCGCACTGAGCTCATTTTCTCCTCCAACAAGAACACTGATATCATCGCCAACATCCTCATCTCCCGAAAAGTGTCCATGGTGGGTATTATGCCCATGTCCATGGTCATGATTATGCTGATGGTGATGATTACGCCCATGCTCTAACCCCACAGACGCCGAAAACCCCTGAGCCGACAACGCTTGATCTGCCAACCCTACAGCTGCCGCAATCGCACTCGTCAATCTCTCCCTATCGCCAGGACCAGACCTCGCACCAATCCTATTCGCGTCCTTCCACCAACTACTAACATCGCTCAACTCTCCCTCGGCACCATACCTCCCTCCATGACCTGCCATTCCCCCAGCAATACCCGCAATGCCTTTTCCTGGAGGTGTCCAACGCCAACTCGCCTTCCGCCCCTCCATAACTTTCTTCTCCAGTATCAAGAATCTCTTTTCTTGCTCCTTGGTTAATCCTCTCAGAATAATGTTACTACTTGTGACAACCGGCTGTCTAAGCTGCTCCACTCCCGCATTCCCATGCCCAGGGTGCGTATTCAGCGTAAGTTTACCATTGATATGTCTATCATATGCTCGAACTTCCCCTGGGGAAATATCAAATTTATGGCTAAGTCCAACAATAGGTTTCAGCATATCCAATTCTGGGAAATTGATTTCCCCTAACGATGCAAGATCTTGGAGGATCTGTTGTGCTGTAAGGTTAGTAGTTTCGAATTTCTCCATCGCAACTTCAACGGGGGGAGTCACAGCAGGAGCGTGATGTTGCGGTTGCAAAACCTGTTGCTGACCCTGCTGCCTCGGCACCTGAGCTACTGCAACTGACGCAGGCAGAGGTGACTCCGGCCTACTACTCTCCGGGGTTCCAGTGGCCGTCGCCAACGAAGCTGTATCCTCCGCACCCTGATTCTTATTTCTTTTCTTATCTTTCTTCTTGGTCTGCCTTGCTACTACTGGTGCATGTTCCTCCTCCTTCCTCCCCTTCTCCTTATCCTGCTGCTTCCCTTGCTGTCCACTACTCCCACCTTTATTAGCTACCGCAGCAGCAGCAGCAGCCAACTCCACCTCTCTCTCTCTCTGCGCCAATTGTCGTTCCCTCTTCAAGGCTGGTTTACTCTTCTGTTTCCCGGTCATAAGATCAACTGCTCGGCGAGTTCAAGCCTGAGGGAGTAGGGCTTATAGCCCTCGCTGAGGAGGTAGTAGATGCAGTATCGCTGAAGAGGTCATCTCTATTTGCTGGAGTTCCTGGGCGCAAGTTTAAGATTAGATTACTCGTGGGGGTCTTCTTTGCCACTGCGGGAGTTGGGATGGTTTGGGGGGGTGCTGAAATATTACTAGCAGTGGGTAGAGTAGGTATGGGAGAAGAGACAATACGCATTGTCTTGAAGACTGCGGCCTTGTTTGTTGGGGCGGACTGGGCTGGTGGTGGCGGGGGACACATAGGTGTAAAAAAAAAAGAAAGGGATGGTCTCGATAGCTGATGGCCTAACTCGAGAACAGATGGTCGATGGCAGATGATCTCCTAATTCGGCGATAACTAGTCCCTATCAGAATAGCCGAGGAGGAGCAGGGGATGCAGAAGACTGTTGTTTCAGAAAAGTCTGGACTTTCGTCGGCATAGCGGGCTCATGTACAGCCAGAGAGGAAACAGCCATATGCGGCAGAGGCACAGCTTGTTGCTTCTTTCCCTTCTTGCCTTTCCCTGCCGTCGTCACCACGGTAGGGATGGAAACAGGGTTCGCCGCACATTCAACTGGTACCGGTGATTTTGGAACAGCAGGTATGATCTGAGGAGCAGTAGAGTTCCCAGTCACTGCCTGCACTGCTGCAGTACCTCCCTTCTCCTTCTGGTTGCCCTTTCCGCTCACTCCGGTGACGCTGGGGCCAGCGGGCACCATCAGCGCCCCGCCCTGCTTCTTTGCCCCTTCAGCCATAAATTTATTTTTACCTTCATCTTCGTCTAGGACCCTATCCACAGTCTCCCCATCCATATCCAAGCCCAGCCCACTAGGCAATAATGCTTCTGCTTTCTCCCTCGGAAGGATGATAGGACTAACGGGGGGCAGCCTCCCGTCACCAAAGCCGCCATGTAGCAAGAGGCTCGAGTCCATGAACCCTATCGAAACACAAAAATGTTAGTGTATAATGTTCTTTTAAGATTCTCATGCCCCAGACCATGCGTCACAAAAAAATAAAAAACGTTACTAGAAACCTTCTCTCCCTTTATACAGAAAGCATCCTTCATGCAAGCAATCGGAACATGAGATTCTTTTTTATGGCAGGCAGGCAGGCAAGCAGCAAGGCATATCACATGAGCAAGTATCAGGCAGTTAGGCAGTCAGGCAGTCAGTCGCAAAACCAACGGCATCGGCATCGGCATCTTATCAGCTATATTTGTCTTTTCTCCATGGTTAAAGGCGTAGGTGTGTAAACAGGGGGAAGCTCTGTATTACCCAAAGTAAAACCCATTTGTAAGAAAAAATCCATAAAAAACCCAGTGAAGAGATTAAGAAACATAGAAAGAGAGAGAAGATTAGAGAGGTATAGACAAACGTACACAACTGATATTGCGCCCCGCCCACCCAGACCTAAACCCAACCATTTCCACTCCGAACTCAGAGACCCGAAACTAGTTTCGTGATAATCGGGAATCCACAAGGGGCTGAGTTTCGTTTTTGATTTGTTAAAGATGCAAGCACCGTTGCCGTTCGTAACCAATTGTATCATAAGGGAAGAAGTTAAAGGAGAGTCGTAACCACAGGCAGGGTAACAACAGTTCCGCTTCCCCAAAAAAAAAAAAAAAAATTCTGCAAAAAGTAGCTCCGTGTCCCCAAGGTAAAGAAAATCGAACATTATCCACATTAGAATGGGAGACGACATAAGATGGGAGAGAAGAAAAATAAACAGGCAAATCAAACATGCAATAGCTCTCGTGATGCCGATCACTGCCTACTGCCTGGCTGCCAACGTACATTGTCACGTCATATGCGACTTGCTATCGCAAGTAGGGAAAACGACAAAAAACACATCTACCAATTGCCGCCACGCCCATAAAACACATTTGGATTATACCCACCTTGTTGTGTCTGTCCCTGTACACCAGATTGCAACTGCTGATGCAGCTGATGGTGTTGTTGTTGCGGTGCTGCAACCCTAGCTTGAAGAATGGAAGGATCCACCAAATCCGCACCGACTAGCAAATGTTAGCTCATGCTGTGCCACACTCTGGGGTGTCAACTTACACTTGCCCTCTCTTCCTCTCATCAGCTGCTGGAAGAAATCCGCCCCTCCATCGACCTTAGAGTGAGTGGCTTGGTGCCCTTGCTGCCCCAACGCACCCTGCTGCCCGAAAACCCCACTCATCATGCCCATACCTGGCGCTGGAGGAGTAGGTGCCGATTTGAGGCCAGGGGGAGCCTGCATATTGCCAGGTTGACCTAGCCCATAGTATTGAGCAGCGAGGGGGTTTTGCTGTTGCTGTTGCTGGTGCTGAGGCATCATCATTTGTTGCTGGGCCATATGCTGAGGGTTGGCGGCTGGCTTCACATTTGCGGTTGCGTTGCTTGGGTTATCGTTCGCGAAGGTATATCGAGATGACTGCCTTGTATGCATTCCTCCGCCACCTTGTTGAGGTAGGGAACCTCCAGCAAATGGGTTGAATTGATGGTTGACTTGTGTGCCTCCACCGGTGAGTGCATTTAATGGATTTCCGGGAGTGTGGGCTCGCAAGTTCTGTTGCTGGATCCCTTCTTGCTGGTATCCAAGCCCTTGCCCCTGTGCACTATTCTTTAGCATCATCTGCAACTGCTGCTGCTGCTGGGTCAAATGTCTAGTCGGGCCTTGCGCCTGAGCAATTGCGAGAGGTGTACTACCGACGCCACTGACCGGAGGCAAGCCCAATTGTAGCTGCTGCTGCTGCTGCTGTTGTTGTTGTTGTTGCTGCTGCTGCTGCTGCTGCTGTTGTTGTGCTTGATGCTGGGCCTGCTGTGCTTGCTGTGCTTGCTGTTGTGCTTGTTGTGCTTGTTGTGCTTGCTGTTGTGCTTGTTGTGCTTGTTGTGCTTGTTGTGCTTGTTGTGCTTGTTGTGCTTGTTGTGCTTGTTGTGCTTGTTGTGCTTGTTGTGCTTGTTGTGCTTGTTGTGCTTGTTGTGCTTGTTGTGCTTGTTGTGCTTGTTGTGCTTGTTGTGCTTGCTGCTGAGCATGTTGTGCTTGTTGCTGGGCCTGTTGAGCGGCTTGTTGTTGCTGTTGCTGCTGTTGCTGCTGTTGAGCTTGTTGCTGTTGCTGAGCTGCTTGCTGGGCTTGCTGGGCCTGAAGCTGCTGTTGGGCAGTCTGCTGCTGTTGCGCGGCTTGGAACATCTTCAACTTAACGTCATCTTGATCTGGCCTAGTGAAAGTATTTCTCCTCTTAGCGCCTCCAGCACCGTCAAATAGATGGGGCATATTCTTGATTTCTTCGACTTCCTCCGGAGACAAAAGATTCCCAGGCGAGAAAACAAACTTGAAGTTAGGCAATGAAACATTCTTGAAGCAATCGGCTAACTGCATGAACGACTTTTCAGCCTCGGTTGGGCCCTGGGGATTGAGATTAATCTTCGGTAGAGGTGGCTGGCTTGGAACTGGAGCGGGCTGAGGACTTGGCTCGCGCTGCTGCACTGGCTGTGATTGAGGCTCTTCTTGAGGGGTGGCAGGAGCAGGTGTTGGTGGCTTTTGAGTCGGAGGCGGAGGAGATGGGGTCTTGAGCTTCGCTTGAGCAAGTGGTTTTGGCTGACCCTTTTGTGCAGCTTGACTTTGTGTTGTGCTGAGGTTACTCTTCCCTGCGTCATAACCCCTCGCGAGCTGAGACGGTGCTGTCCTAGGTGATGGCGTGGCCACATTTGTTGGTGTATGAGATGGCCCAGGATGGACAGGGACAGCTGCTCTAGCAGCGGGCGTCGGTGGATTCTTACTGGCCCAGCTGACAGTGGGAGGTAAAGCTGACCCTTCATGATGCTCTTGAGCTGGCGCAGTCGAATTACTTCTCACAAATTGAGGTTGCGGGGTTGGATGGTGATGAGTTATTGCAACAGCGACCGGCTGCTGTGACAGTGGTGCAGCGGAGGATCCTGAACCCTGTCCAGCAGGAGGACGCTGACTTGCGTTTATTGATGACAGGTCTAGTCGACTGAAGGATTCTGCCTCCTCCCCGGGCTCATGTAGGAACATACAGTTCTTATTAGGGCAGGTTTCGTTCCGCAAATATGCCGAGCAATACTTAGTGGTACCGTATGTTGCCCTACACGACCATTAGCCAGAGACCTTACACGAATCATGGGTACGAACCTCAAGACCCTATCTCCATTGACACTCCCATCAACTGCTGCAATACATGTTTCCGCATCCTGCTTCCTGGCAAATGTCACATATACCCCCATTCCTCCACTATTCTTTCCGCTGTCATTATAACTAGTCATTGCGGGGTCCTGTGCCGTTCTTTTGTTGACCACAATTTTAACGATTTTGCCATACTGCCCAAAGTACTGTTCCCCTCTCAAAGTTTGCAACAGATCTTCCTCTTTAATACGGGGATTTAATCCCACCACGTAGACTAAGTTCTTCTGAATGACCCTGAGCCCAGCAAGATGCTTTCTGTTCTGGGCTTCGATTTCACGCTTTTGGGCCTCTCGTTGTCGGCGCTCAGCGTTAAGACGAGTCTTCTTCTGGGCTTCGGCTTTGTATCTATTGACGCCGTATTAGCTCCCAGTACTTGCTATTCTTGGAGAGGTCAAAAGCTACAACGTACTCATCCGGAGATATGACTTTGTACTCGATTGTACTGTCGTCATACGGCCTTCGACATGCAGGGCAAAGACCATTGAGATTTGTCCTAATGTTGTTGAAGCAGAATTGACATATCTGTTACCCTGGAGGTTAGGAATCTAAAAGCATAGCATAAAAGGAACCCTCCATCTCCTCCACACTGCCCTCAAGGAAATAGTACCTGATATCCACAGGGACATGGTTTGAAGTTTCGATCCGACAAATCGAACTCTTCTACGCAAAGAGGACTGTGTTTGTATCCCTCAATCAGCTTCGGTGATCTAACTCCCAAAACCGAGATTCAACTCACCAGGACTCCTCAGTGTCGTCTATGAAGGTATCCTGCTGTGCCCTAGACATGCTCAAGATATCTTGGAAATGCTATTGATGAAAAGACCTTATGCTAGGGGATCAACGGTGGAGGGCGTGGGTCGTAGACAAAGCAGATGGAGAGATGAAGGATACGCAGTGGAACGGAAGAAACTGTGGGGTCTTGGTTAGTTATGTTATGGTTTTTGGGACAGGGCGAGCTGAATAAGCAGCAGGCCACACCGCTTGGCAGGCACAAGCTTCTGGCGCCAAGACACCCCGTTTCTCCGCTGAGCTGCAACTAAGCAAGCCGTGCGGATGTCGTGAAACTAATATATGACATAGGTAGGCCCTACCAACCTCCGGACCCCAGGGTATCGCCAATTGCACCAGTTTCTACCATCAACAATCCCCCACGCCGCAATAATGGCTCTGCGGCTTTCTGTCTCCCGGGCTGTAGCTAGAGCTACTACCAGCACTGCATCCACCGCCCCGGCCCGTTCCTGCGCTGCAGGACAATTCCTGCGCACATTCACATCTGCGACTATAAGGCAGCAGGAGTCCGAGCTCAATCTCCCAAACCCTAGGACCTCTGAGCGGCCCAGTAAGTCGTCCAGTATTTGACAGAAATTGATTAAATATTACACTGCTTCTCCGCATTCCCGGACTACTCCATGCTAACCACCTCCACGCCCTTATAGAGGTCGGCCCCCTGCATGCACCGATCGTCAACCCAGCCGACAAGTACCTCTCCCAATCCGAGTCCCTTCATTCCTACGGCCGCTACCTCCTCTCATGTCTTCCTAAATACATTCAGCAATTCTCCGTGTGGAAAGACGAACTCACAATCTACATTCCCCCCTCTGCCGTTCCCCCAGTCTTTTCCTTCCTCAAGAACCACACCGCCGCACAATTCACTCAAGTCTCAGACATCGCCGGTGTCGACTACCCCACCCGCCAGTTCCGTTTCGAGGTCGTTTACAACCTCCTCTCTGTCCGTCACAACTCCCGAATCAGGGTCAAGACCTACGCGGACGAAGCCACCCCTGTGCCATCCATTTGCGATCTCTACGATGGTGCCAACTGGTTTGAGAGGGAGGCACATGATTTGTTTGGTATTTTCTTCGTGGGACATCCGGATCTGAGAAGGATTATGACGGATTATGGGTTCGATGGGCATCCATTGAGGAAGGATTTCCCACTTACAGGTTACACGGAGATTCGATGGGACGAGGAAAAGAAGAGAATCGTTAGTGAGCCATTGGAGTTGACGCAGCAGTTTAGGAACTTCCAGGCCGGAAGTTCAGTGTGGGAACCCGTGGGGGCGGGGAGAGATGTTAGGCCTGAGAGCGTAAGCCGCCCAATGCTCGATTCCCAGCGCTCAGATGTATACAAGCAGTGTTTGCTAATATGGTGAACAATAGTTCAAGCTCCCTGAGCCAAATCCTGAGCCAAAGAACGAGAAGAAGAAGTAAGAAACATAGTAGGGTGATGTTGGTCAGCTGACTATGGCAATGCCAACAAATACGGAGTTATAGATCTAGACGGGCTAAACTTTGTTTGTATGTAGTATTGGTGACAGCTGTGACAGGCTGTTTGTAAATTGCATGAACCCTATTATTCCCCATCCGATTCATACCAGCCGGCCAAGCACCAACACTGTAGTCTTATGCCTGATCGATCTCCTGCCTCTCGGAAGTGCTTGCATGCGCAGCGGTCGGGTTACTAAGGCGTGGCGCCCTGGTTTTCGCGTGCGTCATGTTGCTGGGCGTTCGGCAAGCCCCCGTCAACATCTTTCTACCGCTTCGTCACGAACCGATCATATTCTGTAAACACCCTCAAATCCCCAAATATCCCTGAAACCCGAGATTGTGAGTGACATTCATATACACCCAGTGGATTGCGACCCTTCGGCCTGCGCAGGCCAACGCGAATATGTTTTCCTCTCTCCGCGTACACACCCTTCTGCTCTGGTCAGTTTTCACTACGATACAGCTCCTCGCCTATGCAGAACCTATAACCAAGATCCACCAACCCAGTTACTGCGCCCTCCGTGGCCAGTGCGGCAAGAAATCCTTCTTTGGCTCTCAGCTCCCCTGCCCGGATAACGGGCCTGCAAAGGAACCTTCTGAGAAGATCAGGCGGAAGCTAGTGGAGCTCTGTGGTGATCAATTCAGAGAAGGTCCTGTTTGTTGCGAGGAGGAGCAGATTAACGACCTTGCTTCCAACCTTAAGCGTGCTGGAGCTATCATCTCGTCTTGCCCAGCATGCAAAGCCAACTTCTTCACCCTCTTTTGCTCGTTTACTTGTTCACCGGACCAGTCGCTGTTCGTCAATGTCACTAGCACGGATTTATCCACGAGCGGGCGAAAAGTTGTGGGAGAACTGGATTACTTTGTGTCTGACGATTATGGCTCTGGATTCTACGACTCTTGCAAAGATGTTAAGTTCTCTGCAACTAATGGATACGTTATGGACTTTATTGGTGGTGGAGCAAAAAACTACACAGCCTTTTTGAAGTTCCTGGGAGACAAAAAACCACTTGGCTCACCGTTCCAAATGAACTTTCCCCGGGAGGTCCCAGATGAGGTCAGAATGTTCGATTCAAAACCAAAGAAGTGCAACGGCGACGATGAAGCCTATCGTTGTGCTTGTGTCGACTGTCCTTCTGTTTGCGCAAAACTCCCGGATGTCAAGGAAGCAAAGTCGTGCATGGTCGGCACTATTCCATGCATCTCACTCACAGTTATGTTCATGTACATCATTTTTCTTGCCCTCCTTATTCTTGGACACCTCGGTTGGGTAGTCTATAAACGGCAAAAAGAGAACAAGCGTGAGCAACGACAGCTTCTGACCGACTCTACGCCCAGCTATGACGAAGATGATGGAGATCTTGTTGAAGATACGGGATATGTCAAAGCACCCAGGGAGTACCCACTCAATACTTTCCTTGACAGAATCTTTTCAAGGATTGGTACCACCTGTGCTACGTACCCAGGCATTACCATCGCCGTATCGATTTTTGTCATTGGGCTCATGTCCACTGGCTGTAACAACTTTTCAGTGGAAACCGACCCGGTGAGGTTGTGGGTGGCACCTACCTCTGAAGCTGCACAGGAGAAGGCCTTCTTCGATGAAAACTTTGGCCCATTCTACCGCGCGAATCAAGCATTTCTCGTTAACGATGCCGACGGCGGAGAAATCTTAGACTACGAAACCCTCTCTTGGTGGTTTGATGTAGAGGACCGTGTCCGAAAGCTCAATTCCACCCGGGGAGGCCTCTCCCTCGAAGACGTGTGCTTTAAACCTACTGGTGAAGGCTGTGTCGTTCAATCTCTCACAGGCTGGTTCGGCAACGATTTCAACATGATAGATCGTGACTCGTGGAAAGAAGACCTCCGTTCCTGCGCAGCACAGCCAGTCCAGCAGCAGTGTCTCCCAGAATTCCAGCAGCCGCTCAAGAAGGAATTGCTTCTTGGTGGATGGCAAGACTCGAATGACGTAACCAAGGCCAAAGCAATGATCATCACGTGGGTGGTGAATAATTACCCTGAAGGCAGTGCTGAGCTTGCCAGCGCTATGGACTGGGAAATGAGTCTAAAAGGATTACTCCTGGCAGTTCAGGAGGAGGCAAAGAAGCGTGGGCTACGATTAAGTTTCTCGACAGAGATCAGTCTGGAACAGGAGTTGAATAAGAGCACGAATACCGATGCAAAGATTGTGGTTGTTAGTTATATTGCCATGTTCCTTTATGCGTCTCTGGCCCTTGGTTCGACGAGTTCAGCGTTACGCACCCTTCTCAATACCCCGAGTAAGGCGTTTGTGGAAAGTAAATTCACTCTGGGTGCGCTTGGGATTCTTATTGTCCTTATGTCGGTTTCGGCGTCTGTTGGTGTGTTCTCAGCAATGGGGATTAAGGTTACCTTGATTATTGCAGAAGTTATCCCATTCTTGGTCTTGGCAGTCGGGGTTGACAATATCTTCCTTATTGTCCACGAGTTTGAAAGAGCAAACTATAGATATCCAGGTGATAGCATCGAGGTCCGCGTCGGCAAAGCATTGGGAAGGATTGGACCTAGTATTCTACTTTCTGCGACCACGGAGACGATTTGCTTTGCCCTTGGAGCGACAGTTCAAATGCCTGCAGTGAGGAATTTTGCTATTTATGCTGCTGGAGCGGTATTTATCAATGCAGTTCTACAGGTTACAATGTTTATTGCTGTGTTGGCTGTCAATGAGAAGAGGGTCGAAGCTGGGAGGATGGACTGTTTTCCATGCGTGAAGGTTGTGAACCTGGAGAATCGCGGAGGCGTGGCAGCGCGAGTATATGATGCTGAGGAAGAGGGGCTGTTGGAGAGGTGGATTAGGAGGACGTATGCGCCCTGGTTGTTAAGACAAAATACGAAGGTGGTCATTGGGGTTTTATTTCTGGGATTCTTTGTTGCTGGGGTGAGTTTATTACCGGAGGTGGAGTTGGGTTTGGGTACGTTGTTCTCTCATTCTATAGGAATGAATGACTGATACTGATATGGTGATGGTGATAAAGATCAAAGAATTGCCCTGCCAAGTGACTCCTACTTGATCGAATACTTTAACGATCTCTATGATTACCTAGGCACGGGCCCTCCAGTCTATTTTGTCACAAAAGGCTATAATGCCACGCAGCTCGATAACCAGAAACACCTCTGTGGCCGCTTCGGTGTCTGTGATCCTCTTTCTGTAGCAAACACGCTAGAGCTCGAACGAAAACGCCCTGAAATCTCATATATCGCCGAGCCAGCTGCATCTTGGATTGATGACTTCCTTCTCTGGCTGAATCCCGAGCTGGATACCTGCTGTAGGATTAATCATAGAAGGCAACTTTGTGCTCCGGGAGATAGAGGGTGTAGTGTCTGTTTTGAGGAGAGAACGCCTGCATGGAATATTACTCTCGCGGGTATGCCGGAGGGAGAAGAGTTCTTAAAATACCTTGATCTATGGACCCAGGCTCCGACGGGGGAGGATTGTCCGCTTGCTGGGAAAGCGGGGTACTCGAATGCCCTTGTGTGGAGCGAGGAGGAGGTTATGGTTAAAGCAAGTCACTTTAGGACTTCGCATACGAAGATGGCGAGTCAGAATGACTTTATTGAGGCGTATGCTAGCGCGAGGAGGATTGCAAAGGAGATGTCTTCAACATTGGGGGCGACGATTTTCCCCTATAGCAAGTTTTATATCTTCTTTGATCAGTATGCTACAATATACCGACTGACGATCACGCTTGTTGTGTCGGCGTTGGTGGCCATTTGGGTGGTGGGATCGTTACTTCTCGGGTCAGTTAGGACAGGGCTCTGCATTACTCTTGTTGTAGGGATGATTGTCGTCGATATCATGGGTATCATGGCTCTCTGGGGTATCTCACTCAATGCGGTCTCCCTTGTCAACTTAGTCATTTGCGTCGGAATCTCAGTCGAATTCTGCTCGCATATCGCAAGGGCTTTCATGTTTCCCCCTTCTTCCCCCTCCTTATCCTCCTTCTCAAAGTTTAGGTCATCGAAACCCAAGTATTCAGAGAAAGATTCTCGGGCCTGGGCCGCATTGACAGGGACGGGAGGGAGCGTTTTTTGCGGGATTACGCTGACAAAGGTTATTGGCGTGGGTGTTCTCGCTTGGACGAGGAGTAAGATCTTTGAGATTTATTATTTCAGAATGTGGGCTGCGTTGGTAGGCGTGGGGGGACTGCATGCGCTGGTGTGGTTGCCGGTTGTGTTAAGTGTGCTTGGTGGTGGGGAGGAGAGGGGTTGGGCTAGTGGGAGTGGAGAGGGGGAGGGGGAGGGGGTAGAGGGAGATTTGAGGAGGAGGATTAGATATATTGGTGGGGGTGGGAGGTATCATACGGTCAGGCAGGGGGAGGTGGAAGAGGACGGGGAGGTGGAGGATTGGAGTGAAGATGACGAGGGGGAAGAGAGGGTGGAGAGAGGGAGAGAAGGAGGTAGATAATTTTAAGGCGGAGTGGGGACCGCCTGGGTGGGGCCCTCAGGGGGATAGGCGACATTGAGTGTGTATGAATGTATAATGCTGCATTTCTTGTCTGTTATAATCTGTTTCTGGGGTTACTAGCATCTTTGTCTTGCTGGGGTTTACTTTTTCGTTTGTCTTTGAGTACTTACAAATATACATGAAATAAGCAGTACGAATCGAGTAGGAATACGCTTCATTGGGATTCAATCATGTTTTTTTCGTAGTACCTATTATCAATTAAAAAAGCACTTGTCATTTTACTGTCGTTTGAGGGTAACCGGAATCGAGCTTGGCGTTGCAGATCTTACATACTCTAATCCGAGCCCAGCGAAGTGAAACTGGAAGCTGAGAGGAACATACATGATAGTCACCGGTCTGAGGCTTTTTATTATAATGTTGTTGTAGCGGCAAGAGTAAGTAATGTGACCTTGGAGATGATGGAGCATACGTTCAGCCTATGCTTGCGGGCCCTGGAATTTGTTACACAGTGGAATCTGGCGCTGGACAAAAAAAATAAAATAAAATTGGAGAGGTTGAACATTTAAATCTTAATTCATATCCCACCCCCAAGTACGTGCTCTGTGATGTAGTTGTCTATGAGGCTTGTGCAGGTGAGGGTAATTCAGTATGACGGTTGCTGGAGTCGGTGCCGAGACTAAGTGTGTAGGATTGTGCTATTCAGATATTACTCCCATACAGTATCATCAAGTCACTGAGTCAAAGTTACAAGATAAAGCAGTGCAGTTATAACTAACAACTACTTACTAAAATATGCCAATTAACCTCGAGTCCGAGGTTAAGGTTACCCTGATCCCGCGCCCCTTGACCAATTCTTGTGGTCACCCTGAACTAGTAGATTAACATCGGGATCAGACGAAGTAGAAGAGCAGGCAGGCCGACGAGCCACCCGGAAGCCTCGGTGGATTCAGTGAAGAAAGTTAAGCTGCTGCCCGCACATGCTATGTCTGTTGGGAGATAAGAGTGAAGACGGCTTGGAAAAGGAAAAGGAAAAATCTACCACACAACTTGAAAAATGATATTTTCATACCTAATGCAATTGAAAGCGCCCTTTGCTCTCGCTAAACATCACCGCCCATCTTCTACGACGAGTTGCACTCTCTGCCCTTGCTTTGCAAGTGCATTTCGACCAACTACCGCCATTCTGCTGCCACTAGGACTCGAAGATGATAAGGCAAGCGCAACATCTACCGGTACACGGTGAGCAGTACCTGGAGATGCATAGCACCGATGCCACATGTATACCTATACCTCGGGGCCAGGGACAAAAGCAATCGGGAGATATCTGTAACAGGCTAACTAGCTATCTATGCAAGGATTAAGTACCTAGAGTTGCATATCGAAGGGTTTGAGATTTCGCTAGGGCCGAACCCGGCTTACTGATTGCCGCTCGGGGGTTTTTAATCCCTTTCCGGCTGCTAGGGTATGTCGGCTAGTTTCAAGCCGAAAAGTGTAAGGCCCCCTGGTCCCGCCTGGCATCCTGATAAATCCATCGATGTTTGCTTTGATTCAAAGCATATAGAGATCAGTCCGCGAATCTGTAGTGTCCACCGACCCGATCACCTCGGCCATCCCTCACAGATGTAACGATAGGTCATAAGTAGGGGGGAAGTGAGAACTGAAAACGAAGAGTCAATAGGGGAACTGATAAGAGCCTGCATACATGTATTTCTTCTTGCGTTCTGTACAAGAGCTCATATATATCACGTGAATAACCTAGCACGTGAGTTGGTACGGAGACCCGCATGCTAACCAGACTACATACGTCACCAGCACTTGGACCTTCCTAATGCGGAATAGCACAGCTGCACTGATGCTTGTTCGCTTCCGTGAGGCTCCGGGTAAACCTTGGTACCCTTGGTCTTGATGTTCGATAGCTGGTGTTACCCAAGTTTTAGTTTCTGTCAGACAACCGCGAGATAGACCTTAAATATTATTTGAGTACTCAAGATTCTGTATCAAGTGTAAGTTGTTTTTTCTTAGAACATTCAAGCTCATAGCATGTTAGGGACCGTACCACAAGGGAAATTTTCAGGCTATTGCAACTCTCGGGGTACTTATAGTAATGCGTAGCCATGCAATGGTATAGAGGACTTGCATGTGATACGTTAGTTGTTGCACGATGCTGAACAAATAAATCATTGCCTTATAGGATATGATGACAAATACGTTAAATGAAACAAGAATTCACACCAATGACCATATACCAAGCTACTAAGTGTTCTCAAATACATTAAGCAAATTCAGACTTTAATTGGATGATATCAAACTGTAAACCCTAAAATAACAATCGATACGCCCATCATAAAGGCTCGTAGACATAGACTTCCTCGGTTCGTTACGAATCTCCGAAAACGAAAAAAAAAAGGGTGATATGGAATTGAAACCCGTCAAACAAAAAAGATATTTTACCAAAAATCGAAAGACAAAAACCAAAACCAAAAAAAGGAATAGAACATCAAAAACTCCAGTCCCCAAGCATACCAGGCTATGGTAAAGAATCCACCGAAAATCATAAAGAGCATCAATAAACATAAACTGCAGATTAAATTCTCTATCACTTTGTGACTATCCCAAAGTCTCGAGGCTTCAAGCCGGCCTTTGACAATGCCTCTTCCACGTCCTTCTGCCCTACAACGACACCGGTTTCGGAACACTTGGCTTTGGACCGAAGCTCTGAACATAAGTTATCCATGTCCAATTCCCCACTTGCGAATTTCGGATGTGCACTGATACGATCCCTGGAATTATCAGTCAGTGGAAATGCCGAATTGAATAGCCGCGTACGCCTAGTCGATGTTCGATGAGGTATCACGTACCATATTTTATTACAGCTCATTAGATTAGCATCTGGCTTAGCCTTAACTATAAACGCCTCATCTTCAGAGCCGCTATCGTCATCCTCGGTATTCTCCAACCCAGCAGGTGCCGGCTTCTTCAGCTCTGGCTCGGCCTTTTCTCCAACTGGAGTACCTGGTATTATCGGACTACCCAACGAGAAATCCGCCATTGGGAACGCGTCATCAAAGAAGCTCATGTTCAAATCCATATTAGCCTGATCCATTGGGTCTCGGTAATCCCTAAACAACACTGGATCAAAGCGGCTGCCAACTTGATGAGTTCGCCTTGGGTCTGGCCGAGGAATGACTTTATTGAGATTCGGCAACAGCTTAGAATCAGGGTCAAGCGGTATGGGGTTCCTAGGATTTCCACATGCGATAGCCCCTAACTTCTCGCAGAAACTCGTCTCTCCATCATCGAGCACACCACAATGAAAACCTGGTTCGTCATTCTCACTAGAAAGGACTTGTACTATCTCTTCTGTTGCAGGTTCGCGTTGATCTTGTTTGTAACTTAAAGGTGAATGTGAATTTGACTCAGGTGACGTCATACAGGAATTAGTGCCAGGGTGAGATAGAGACGGACAGGAAGGTGATGTAGTCGATTCGCCCTTAGAAATACGGACTCCATCTGGTATGTATTCGCTCGTCGAATCTCTGCTATTGTGATTGTAGTAATTTGAGAACCTGGTTGGCACTTGTTCCTGTGTAGTGTGGGGAGTGTTATCGAATTTGCTTGAACCCTTGTTTTGTGGCCGTATTGTCGAAGCCACTGAACTTGGGTTAGTGGAGCTTCTCGCCCGTCCTCCCTGAGAACCAGTATCAAATCTCATACCATTCGTTGCATTGTTCGGCTGGGGGAAGTGGCCTGGCTTGGTATTGCTTCCAATACCAAAGTGGGCTGGGGTCTTCAGCCCGAAAAGAGGAAACTCAAATTGGAAACCCCCATTGGTCCCTTTCCCCAGGATACTAGAGACACTTGACTTATTGTCAGTCAGTCGTTTGCGATATTCGTTTAACTCGACTTGTAAACGCTCGATTTGTTGTCTTAGGGCACTGTTCTCCTTATTGGCTGTCTCTGATGCCTTTTCAAGGTCCGCAACCTTCTGTTCAAGATCTTTAAGATGCTTCTCTTTTCGCTCTCGAAACGCCCTTTGGGCAGCTCGGTTTTGAGCTTTCCGCTTCTGCGTAATGTATTAACACCACTGTCACATATATGGCGAAGAGGTACACATACAGATGTCGGCTCTGACGTCAGTGGTTTGCGTCCTGGTTTCTTTGCTACTTTCTCGTCTGTCTCTTTTTCTGGGTGTTAATGAGTGAACGCTGCAGATACTGACAGGGGAAAAACACCAACCTCTTCGTTTTGGTTCATTCTGTCGCGCGTCAGATCCCGGGCTTCCATTCTCGTTATCTGTGAGAGGACTCTTTCTTTTTTCATGTTCCGTGGCAGCTGCTGCTGGGGTATCTATACTACCGTCGACTGAAGCACCATATTCTTCCCCCATTCCTTGGTCCCAATCATAGTTCCCGTCAAGATCGAAGGTATAATCTAGACCATCCAAGACTGGAGAGACTCCATTCAGTTCCGTCAAGGGTGTCTGAAATCCAACGATACTATCTGAGCGGGTCATGTCCATCTCGTGAGACTTAGAAGTTCCATGAGTTCTGGATTGCTGATTTTGCGAATTCTTGCTGTTTCCGTAGTTATTTATGCCGTCGAGAGTCTGATAGTGGCCGAGTTGTTGATGAGTACCCTCTGACAAGAACAGTGATGATGAATTCGAAGCCAAAGCTGCTAACAAGAGATCCTGTTGTTCAGGATCAAGATAGAGAGGATTAACCGAAGCCATGGTCTGTCTCTTTGATGCGAAATACAAGGCTTTGGTGGTAAGTGTTATTTAGTAGAAACGGCCGTTGATCTTGCAAAGACGATGCCTGTTATCCTTTCCCTTTCTGATTATTTCTTTGAAAAAAAAGGCACAGGAAAAGATGAAGAGGGGCGCTATCTGAATGATGCGGTATGTGTCTGCTTTCAGGTACGAGAACAGCGGTACGAGGATAGTTCAATGGCCTTCGGTGTTCCAATGAGCTTCAACGTGCGGGCCTGCTGCTGTGTGCGTGATGCAATGGATGGAGTAACTCCAGACTCAGGGTGACTCGCAGCGGAAGATGAAAAGAGCAAAGCAGGTTTGTCAGCAGAAAGCAAATAAGCGTTCGAGTGATCGACTCTTGGGCAAGAGAGAGAGAGAGAGTAATCTGGTTGTGGAGAGGAGAGGTTTGCAGTACGTATGCCTGAGGAAGGCGAGTGGTTTTCTCGGCATGGGGGGCACAGATAGAGCACTAGATGGAGCATCTACCCACCGTTTCACCTCTGCAAGCTTACTAAGGCATGACTTCCATTCAGATGGATGTGACGGCCCACGGCTTAAGTTAATCCCGCAAGAAGCCCGGTGCATATTAACAGCATACATACCCGCCAGCCAGAGACAGCAGACAGGAATGCCCATTCGATCGAGCTTTCCAGCTGTCTCATGATACCAGTGGAAGTGGCAATTGGCATTAATATTGCTTGCGTCCACGGGGAGGGCGACTAGGCAGGCGTAATACGGGGATAAGACTGATGCGGCGGATATCTTTCGTCCTGAAATTACAAATATATAGCGGATCTAGCCTAGTCGCCGCCATGGCATGGCATGGCATGGCATGCACACTACGTGCCAACCAGACTAGCACACTACCTACCTAGGCATCATTGTCAGAAGCTTCTGATGGTTGAATTCCGTCCGGATCGGAGCCTTGATCGGAGCATGAGTTCTGGGCATCGGCACTGGGAGACAGGCCAGAATACGTAAGGCCTTACAAACTCAGGAGGCTTTCCTGTATGCACACAGAGATGCCACAGCTGTAGTCATAAGTAATCTAAGAAAAGTTTACCTCGGACCTAGTCGGACCACGGAATCTGGATTAGGACCACAATGACCCCCCTTCAATCGGGGGTGGGGTTATTAGCGAAGCCGGTCTCACCATCCCATAAAGCATAAGCGGCAGCTTGGATGCCTTGCTGCTTTTGGATGCAGAAAGCTCGTCCTGACGAATTTATCAGCCTAGTATCCGTACGACATAACATTTTTTTGGGCTGCATAAGACGATGCCATCATTGGGTGTATGTCAATGGAGTATCAACCCCACCTAATTGCTCCCTAGATACGTTATTTTCGTTTCACTTCTCATACACCTTTTCGTCATTATATGCATGTTCGTTCAGGCCAGCATTGCACCTCACGGCTGTCATAAGCTCGTCAAAATCAAGTGTTTCTCTGACGCGTAACTGTACCATAAGCCGGTTAGGCCTTCACTACTTAGATAACGCAGTGGTGTAGCAGAAATTGGCATCATGACTGCAGACTTTTTGACATGGTATTTATTCGCATTGATTGGTATTTGTGTTTATATGGTTATTTTTGGTATTGCATTCAATATATGTTCTCAATCAAATGACCTCTCTCCCAGGATGGTCTTGAACCGCGTACCTAAACTAAATCTTGGCAGGATGAACAGCGACTTAAGGTAAGTAAGCTCATCAGAGATCAAACTTTTTTTTGAACCTCATTCAGCACCAGGATCGCGGTTAGCTTGTCATTTCCCCCTACAACCCCTACAATTATCACAATGGACACTGAGCTGAATGAGTATCGTCTACAGGTCCGTGGTATCCCGTGTGTATGCTGCAAGCCCGGTAACTGACACCTCAACAGCTAGAATCTGTGGAGGCTGCCTTGAAGGCGGACCCAGATAACACGGAGCTCGCCAATCTTGCGTCAGAATTGAAGGAGGTCATCGCTCTCACTGAAACAGTGCTTGCAGAGGAGCGTGGTGCTACAGCTACACCTGCAGCTAGTATATCTACATCGACTGCCATCAACGCCCCTGGAAAGTGGATAAATGACTCCAAACGGGAGCTAATGTCAACACCGGTTGAAAATACCCCCGCCGGAACAGGAGCTGTCCATTCTTTCACAGTAGGTGATAATGTTCTTGCAAGATGGACATCAGGAGATAACGCCTTTTACCCTGCTCGCATTACCTCAATTACAGGCTCCTCAAAGAATCCTGTTTACATTGTAAAATTCACATCCTACAATGTATCAGAGACACTCTCGAGTCAACATGTGAAGCCGCTCTCGGATTCTCAGCAGAAGAAAAGGAAACTTGATCAGATGTCATCAGTTTCCCCTACCCCGGTGAATTCTGCTATAATATCGCAGCCTGCCAACATAAATGCGGCTCTTGCCGAGCAAAGTAAAAGAGACCCCTTGAAGGTCTCTGATGGCCCGCCACGACCGCCGAAAGTCTCGAAGCGTGTTAAGCATCAACGTGAGCTTAATGACAGCAAGAATAAGTGGCAAGCATTCGCCGCTAAGGGTGTGAAAACTGCGTCAGGAAAAACTAGGAAGATTGGAGAAAGCAGTATGTTTCGGACGCCAGAAGGAGTACATGGACGAGGTTAGTCACTTTGTTTCACTTAGACCATATGCACCCACATTTTTCTCGAAAAAGAGAGAATATATCGCTAACTAGAAGTTTACAATAGTGGGTTTCACTGGGTCTGGGCAGCCAATGAGAAAGGAACTTTCCATCAGAGGAAAACATGTCTATCAACAGGGTGACGCCGAAGAGGATTAGATGGTGGTATTATGGAAAGGTGGCTCGAATGATATACCATCAGCCGATTCAGGTTTCAGAACCTACCATCATGCCATCATGCCTCAAAGAGTATCCTCTGTTGATCTACCCTTTACTACCATCACCACCATTACCTTAGTTTCATACCTTCAGTGCTACAAGTTCCAGTTTAATTTCCTTTTCGTCGAGATCGTTTGGTGCAATTTACTAAGATTGCTGTTTATGTCTACACAGACTACGTTATGGTTGCGGGTTTCCTTTCATCGAGGTCAAGTGCGGGTTGGGATTTATCGTGGGTTGGAGGTTTAATGGAGTGAATGGGTTGGCTAGAATCAGGTGCCGAATTCAAGGAGAAGCATACTATCAGGCTCTTTCCCCTTTACCTATATTATTTTCGGATCTATGCTAAGCTTGTCGATACGGTTTAACCCTGCGGCTGTTGGAGCGACCACCCGACCTTATCAGACTTTAAGCTTTCTACACAGGGGAGCCAGATGCACACTTTGGACCACTCTGCGGAGTATAATCATGGCTGAGGCAAACTAGGTGAGGTTGAGTCCAGCTTTGTATGCTGAGGCTGACTTGGTTCGACTTGTTGTTCTCGTTTGAGTATAGTTTCTTTGGGCTCGAGGGCTGCAATCACGTTCATCCCTAGGTGTAGTTGTAGTCCACTTACTTATTATCTGATATTAAAGGCGTGCGGGTCCATTCCATTCTAGAAAATTCATTATTTCTTTTGTGCAGACATGGTATGGTACAAGTGATATGACAAAAACCAACCTGGTTAGTCTCAAAGCCGTGATCTCGCTCAAAATTAGTTAGTTCTAACAGCCATATCAAAAAAAAACGATGACTAATCAATGAACTTTTGAATGTTCTAAACTCTTGAATGATATCTTCAACTCATAAACTCTCATTCCGTAAGTCACCATGCCCATGCTCAAACGAAAAACATCACCCGGCTCTTCTGAGCCCCATCGACAAGGCAAATATCCCCGCCTCCATTCTAGTGACATCACCGAATCACCATCAGAAGTTGACATCCTCCATGCCGATCCCTCAACTCTCTCCCCTGAGCAAATCGCGCACCAAAAGAGCATCGTCTCCCAAAAAATCCATCATGCGTACAAGGTCGTTGCGCGTGCGCTGAAAGTAGGAAGGGGGTTTGAACGGCAGCGGTTAGGGAAGAAACTGAAGACTGCAAGAGAGGCGGGGGATGAAGGGTTGGCTGGGAGGGTGGAGAGGGAGATGGGTGTGTTGAAGGAGGTTGAGTTGGAGGAGGTGGCGAGGGGGGCGGTGAGGAAGGGATTGGGGAAGGGGGTGAAGGGGTGGATGTTTTTTCCGGTAGAGGAGCTGGAGGTACGGGAGAGAAATGGGAATGGGGAGGAGAAGGGGGAGAAGGTGATCGGGGAGGAGATGAAGAAGGCGAGGAATAATGTGGTAGCGGTGCTGTATAATATGAAGCCTGTGAGGCAGGCGGTGAAGGCTGTGTTTGAAATGATGAGGGAGGTGGCGGTATCGAAATGGACGCCTGGAAACCCGGGCAGTGACGAGGAGGAGGAAGAAGAGGAGGAAGGTAAAGACGAAGCTGAAGGCGAAGATGAAAATGAAAATGAAGACGACATTCACGACAAATCCCAACCTACCCAAACAGCTCCAACTACGAAATTAAAATGCACCCTTCAAACTCCAATATTGACTAAGAAATCAAAGTCCACCGTCTTCACACCATCTCGCACCCCCTCTCCCGCCCCAGCATCCACCGAAAAGATATCCCTTCCCATAACAAAAAGCACCTTCCTCCCCTCCCTCATGGGTGGGTACATCTCCGGCTCAGAATCCGACAGGAATTCATATCGTCCCAGCAAGAAGGGTGCTGCTCAGAAGCAGCGGAAAAACCGTATGGGGCAGCAAGCTCGGCGTGCGCTTGCGGAGAAGAAATATAAAGAGAACGCGAGGCATATTAAGCTTGGCCTTGGGAGTGGGAACAAGGAGGATCCCAAGCGGGGTGGAAGGGGTGTAAGGGGTGTAAGGGGTGGTGGTGGATTTGGGAGGGGAGGAGGTGGGAGGTTTGGTGGGGATGGGAGGGATGGGGGGAGTAAGCAGGTCGTGGAGAGGAAGAAAAATACGGAGGGCCCATTGCATCCGAGCTGGGAGGCGGCAAGGAAGGCGAAAGAAGCGAAGGCTAAGGCGGAGTTTCAGGGGAAGAAGATTAAGTTTGATTGATTACGTTGTTTTTACCCATGTTGTTAGCGCTAGTTATGTTTATGCATTCAATGACCTGGTACATATCCCGAATATATATTTACCCAGGAGGGTGTGTCCTGCGCCGTGGGGGAGGCGGGGATACGGTGGCGGAGTATACAGAACTCTTTTGCACTTGTGCGAATTCTTAGTGTAATTGGTGGATCACGTAAAGAGAAGTTCAGGGTAATCAGTTGAAGCTCCCTCACAGTTAGTAATTTTTGGGATTCTCTCGTATAAGTTGGTTGGTCGGTAAAATTCAAGTACAAGGTCGGTACTAATTCTTGAAAACTGAAGCTGTGGTTGGAAGCCTTTTTTTTTTTTTCAATCAGTACTCATATGCACCGCCCTATCACGAGCCACCCAGGTGGATTCATGAGTCAGGCAAATTTAATCTGCCGTCAGCGCACATAGATGGTAAAGTATATGTTGGGGGCGGGGGACAAAGTAATGCTGTAGGTGATGCGGTGAGCTAGATAGTTCGAAAATGCGGAAGAATTTAGAAAAAAAAAAAGAATGACGAAAGGAAATAACAATTGACGGTAAATATAGCCGCAGCTAGTCAAGATCTACTCCATCAAAAGGTATTATAGCAGATTGCAGTGGCTTCACGAAACAAGCTTTTTCGATGATAGGAGGAGGAAAAAAAACTTCTGGTTGAGTTGGCATAGGTTCAGTGCAATGGCTGCTGTCTAATGCATCAAAAAATTTTCCCCCAGCTACTTCATGATTCAACCAGAGCCAAGAACTAGAGAAACCATACAGCCAAATCTCCAATCTATTACCGCATAACCTTTGTTATTGCATCAGACATTCCTTTATTTACTATTTACCTTGATTGGATGAAATAAATGCACTATATGCCGCAAGGTTCACTATTTAATCCTTATTCCCAGCATGCACTGCCCGTTGACATCTCGGCCTCTGCGTGCGTCTCGTCAAGGGCAACCAGGGATCTTACCCTCAGAAAGCTACCTTATTGCATAATACAGACAAATGGAGAGGGTGGAGAGGTTATGTAAAGAGGTACAGTAGCTTTATGAGGTTAACATCCCTGTTGGATATTGGTGTCTGACGCAATAAGAGATAAGGGAAGATGCAATTTTGAAGACCTCTCCATTTGTGTATAACATTACGGCCCTATTCTTGTTGAATAGGGCAGGTTCGAGTGTTATCTTTTGTTTCGAGCATCAAGAATTGTTGCGGACAATAGCTCCACTAATGCAGAACACTGTGTCTTATCACAGCTTAGCTGTTAGAGCCGAGTTCATGTTAGGGAAGAACAAAATATGTGTACGTCCGTAATGTATTACCCACGAGGCAAAGGCTGAATACCTACCAACTAGTGCCTGCTTCTGGCGGCAAGAGTTCAAGGTCACCTATACCTCAAAAGAAGTTTGAAGTGGAAATTATGGTGATATATCATGATTTACTCAGACATTACCTTGAGTTTGCCATGAAAGTATATTTCCAAGGTTAAATCTTATATATCAAATTTCATTCCTCCCATTTTGGATTACGCCATTGTTCCCGTTTACTGTTGTAACCAACACCCAGATAAGTACTTGATAACCATCTCATAGCTATTCAGTGATCGGCTCTTCTGCCACAAAGTGGAGATAAGCACCCAACATCTTCGTTCCCTGGATGCTAGATACACAAAAGAAAAATCAATTAGCCACATGCCCAACAGTGCAATAAAACTGGGGGGAGGGAAACGTACTAGTTCTTCTTATCCAACTTCTCATTGATACTATGTGCAGCATCAGTAGAGCTCCCCATTGGCAACAACAACACGTTCTTGCCAGTCTGCTGCTCAAAGGTCAAAGTAACCGGAATACTTCCACCTTCCCTAGTCATATCTGGCTTGACGCCCCAGACCTGCTCAACCGCCTTCGCTGCCGCAGTAAAATTCCAGTGCTTTGGGCTAGAAACCCACCACTTTCCAGCATGAAGCGGATGGAACTTGAACGTATTGTTGCTGTTAAGCTTAGCAAACTCCCACTCAACATGCTGCTGCACCAACTTCTCAACTTTTTCAGGATCCATATCCGGGACGGTCCTAATGGAAAACTTTCCAATAACCTTCGCAGGAATAACAGTCTTGGCGCCTTCAGCAGAGAACGCGCCTTCAACCCCATGGAGGGAGAGGCTGGGGTTTCGCCACCGCGCCATGAGGGTGCTCTTAGTATCGTCAAAGATTGCGGTTTTGCTTCCAATTCCGTCATATAAATCTTGCATGGTGAAGGCGATGTCGGCGTAGAGGGCTTCCTCCTCAGGGGTAACTGGGGCAACTTGGTCATAAATTCCAGGGATGAGGATCCTTCCCTTGTTGTTGACGAGTGTGGACATGACGTTGATGAGGTCAGTCATTGGCTCGGTGACTGTGCCTCCATAGACACCAGAATGGAGGTCCTGGCCTGGACCAGAAACTTCGATGCCGAAGTAAGAGACTCCACGGAGCCCGTAGGTAAGGCAGGGTTTCTCAGCTCCCAACCAGCTG
Source organism: Terfezia boudieri ATCC MYA-4762 (assembly GCA_003788615.2). Classification (NCBI taxonomy): domain Eukaryota; kingdom Fungi; phylum Ascomycota; class Pezizomycetes; order Pezizales; family Pezizaceae; genus Terfezia; species Terfezia boudieri. The sequence continues at coordinate 187,211 of ML121541.1, forward strand.
TAGGGAGTTAGCTCAAATGTCTGCGCATCAGGGAGTGAGTGGTCTTACTAGTTATCAGAGATACAGACTGCATCTACGTCCTTGAAAAACACCTGGGCCTCCTGCTTAATGAGGTTATCTAATCCCTCGGACCCAGATTCCTCCATTCCCTCAAAGCACATCAACAAGTTGACTGGGAACTCAATTCCAGCCCTAGAACTTGTCAGTGCAGTGCCCTATTTCCTTCTATATCCCAGCGAAGAATGTACTTCTTGTGTGCCTCAATGGCATTGATCCACCCCAGCACTGGTCCCTTATCATCAGTGCTCCCTCGCCCGAACATCCTGTCCTTCTCATCAACGTGCAATGTGAATGGATCAGTGGCCCACCCGTCCTCCTTCAATGCCGGCTGGACGTCATAATGTCCATAAACTAAAATAGAACGCTTCTTGGGATCATCGCCATATCGGCCCAAAAGGACAGGTGGGAGATCAAGTCCTGGGTGTTGTTCTCCCAGGTAACGCCTCTCAACGTGAGCTCCGAGGGTGGTAAGCTCGTTCTCTAAGAAATCGGCCATCTGGTTTGCCAGTCAATACTTGGCCAGCTGGCATGGGTGGATTTATGAACTACTCACCTTCACGACTGCCGGACGATGCGCGGCGTCGGCGGATATGGATGGGATTGCAACGGCTTTGCGAAGGCCTATGGAGGTTTGTTAGAGTGTGTGATGGATTTCGATCTTAAAAGGAATGTTTACGGTCAATAAACGAGTCCGCCATTGAGTCCACCCTATTCCAAGTATTTGCTGTCAGTTGAAGCCACAATGATAACTTCGTAGACTGCATACGTACTGCTTGAAGTATGGCTCAAGTACTGGTGCCATCTTTGCTTTCCCGTTCTTAGTCGTTAGACTCTGCAGCACAATATCGCTGGCCTTCGGATCTGAATAAGACCTCTGTAAAACTTCACTCGATGTAAGTGGATTGGGATTAGGTTTGCAATGTGAAAGTTTCCAAGAAATACTGAGCACTCTGAATATTGGGTTCGACGCTCTAGATTTAAGAGAAGTTTCAGAAGGTTCATGAGGACACGACGGAGCACGAGACGCTCTTTTTCAGGCCTTACCCCCGCTTTCTCGAATATTCCGTGTCTAAGCGTGAGTAGTTACATGTATATATCTGTAAACGGCGTCCCGACTCTACGCTCCCAACTGAACAAAATCTAACGTTACGTCTCCGCACTCCGTTAGCTACACCAGCGAGCAAGGTATTTCAAGTTTTCCCCAACGCTGTCCAGCACGGAGATTCCCCACATATTTACAACATAGTCTCACCATATTTACACGGAGATACTCCACCCATTTACTATCAATGTGAAGTGCCAAGGATTAGCGGATCTAACCAACAAGGGCAGCTAGGACAACTGGAAACGGCAGTCTGGTGGCCAACTGGGAACCAATTCTTAATTACAAGATAAATACCTAATTTAATTTAATGAAGTGTCTACTTGCCACAAATTGCAAGATAGACATAATACCAAATTCAACAATGGGGAGAAATACATCCCGAATCCATATTCTTGCACTGAACCTGTATGCCATCTCTTCCCCCCCCCCCGCGTATATCCAACATGTAAGTTCTCTCGCATCGATAAGCGTCTCATGTTCCCCAATTCCATCAGCCGCAGTCGACCAGTGCATAAGGGAAAAAAATGAAAAAGGAGATAACTGGAAAAAGAAGTGACACAAAGAAAACCCAATAAATGAGAATATGGAACCAAGGGTAATACTCGACGTTTATCTGTTGCGCTGATTGCTGAAAATGCCAAAGATTATCTTCATGTCCGTTCTGGGTGCATGATGCTTGGACGGTATGACTAGACTGCAAATGGAAAGTTTCTCGAAACCAATGTAGAATAATCAATATCATGCACCCCATGGGAATGCTTCAAACGAACACACAAATTGAAAGGAGGAAATGTGGTGGAACACTCAGCCCAGAGCTGGCAATTAGAATTGACATTTATAGCCCAAGAGACTCTACACTTTGGACAATGCCTTCGACTTCTGTCTCGGTCATCCTCAGGAATGCATCTGGGGGTATACATGCGCCCAAGGCTCTTCTCATATGTGACGAGATAATGTCTAAGCCGATTTGGTAACTGGCGTTGACCCAGCCAAAACTATGGATGACAATTAGTACAGAGTCTTCAAACTACTGTCGAAAAATAAAATCCCATACCCTTCTGTTGCAACTCCTCTGATATCTCCACCTTGATTACCATACTCTGCATCTACCTTGTGAGGATCAATTGGCCGTGTCACATCATACTTCTCGACCAAAACCCCATTGTAATCAACGAAAGCTTTCGTCAAGCTGTAGAGCCATCGATAGCAGAGACGTTGCGCTTCCTCAACATAGCCGTATTTGCGCATTCCTTCCCAAGCCATAATTTGGTGAGGGGCCCAGCCGCTGATAATGAGTTAGCCCAATCTTGTTTTCATCTGACAGCCTCATGTCAAGAATACTCACAAGGGATAATCCCATTGACGATTGGGCCGGTCTATTCCAACCACACCTCTACTCTTCTCTGTTCCACTAACGATACCACCATAGCACTCAAATTTAGGTAACGCGACAGAGATCAATGAAGCAGCTTTCCTTGGGTCGGCCAAGCCAGCCCATAGTGGCCAAAAGGTCGTGGCTGTCTCATAAGTGCTTTGCTCCATCCTAATGGTATCATAGTCGAAATACATTCCCTCCTTTTCGTTCCAGAAGTATTTGTCGGTCAATTGTTTTCTGCGCTTAGCACGTCTGTCCCAAATAGCCGAGCTTTCTACATCCCCAATTTTCATGCTGGTTCCTCTTGCAAACTCCTTTGGGATTACTAGTTTATCCTTGAAGTGAATTTTGATCACATTTGAGATATCGGTTTCATATTTGTAGAGTAACGACTGGAGATCAATTGTCGCAAGGTTTGCGCAGCGCCCATCGAGGCGATAGGATGTATCGTGTCCAGACTCTCTGACTGCGCGGTCATGAAGGAAATACTCATCCAACTCTGGCTCGTGGACCAGCGATTCGTTGTAGGCGAATATGAAATCTTCAATGGTCATTTGATTTTTCTCCGCAAATGGCTTCAGTACTGAGTCGAAATGGCTGGGCTCAGTTTCTGGGGGTATACCTAGTCCTTCTGGCCGGTATCTGCATAAGCCGGACTTGGGATCGTAACGTGGTTCAGCCATCCACACCGTGTAATACTCCTTGATAGCCGCAAGAATAGCGATACGAAGGAATTCAAGCGAACCCTCTTCGTGTTTAATTTGTTCGTAGACCCGGATTGCCATGTCTGTGAGAAATGGTGGTTGCGACCGACTTAGATAGTATGATCGATTCGCATTGAGGATCTTCCCATAGTGCTGGATACAGAAACAGAAGTTGATAACCATCGACTTCGCAAGGTCAATCTTCTTGTCTCTAACCAAACCCAATGCCATCATGTAGCTGTCCCAGCCTACACAGCTCCCAGAATAAGTATTCGAATTGGGAGTGGAATTGAGCCCAGGAGCCGCTTTTTCAACTCACCGTACAATTCGTTGAACCTTCCTCCCGGGACAACGTATGGGCAGCCTCGTAGGTTCTTCTTGCCACTGTGGTCGGTATACTCTTCCATTGCCAGTGCTAAGAGACCTGGTTTATCATTTAGGCTCTTGGTGTATTCTGCAGTAATCTTCTCGGGCAACACTACAACATCTAAATTCAGTTCAGGTCGACGCTCAGCGACTCTCTTATAATATTCATATTGCTCTGGTGCCCCGAGAGGGACGTAGATCCTCGGGCGAGGATCCTTCATACGTTCTGCCTTCGGATCTCTAGCCACCTCCTCAATCACTGTATCATCAATGAACCGAGTAAGACCACGCCAGAAGGTATCTCGAATCAACCGATTTACTCGGTGTACCGGATTCTCACTGAGCCGAGACTCATCAAGGAGGATATATGGTCTTCCACTCGCTTCGGCAAGTGTAAGTTCTTGAAGCAAATTAGATAACATGTATGTGCCCCTAATCTCGTGGTTATATGCCCCATAGGAATTGATAGTTCCGAGTGCAAGAACCTTTTCCTTGGTCAGTTGTACTTCTTCCCAGCTCTGCGGATTGTGGCTAGATAGATATTCCAGTCTCAATGCCTTACCTTTGGACCACCATCCTCGATGGTGATTTGATAATTCGCATCAGTGTCTTCCGCCGCAAGCAGTGCCGCTTTCGTGCGAGCAACATCAATCAAGAAGCCTTTGGGAAAGCTACCATAGGGATCTAATTCCGTACAATGCAATTAGTCATTGCAAGGAACTTGTGTTGAGCTTCCCTACCATGACTTCCTCTCCGCCGTGGAGGTTGCTTCAATAGCCGTCGTTGCTGCTGCCCGGGCTCTGCCGGGGGGTCAAAGGTCTAGAGTAGTAAACAACCCAGAGTTAGATGTGTAACTATGCCCTCACATGTACTCCTTGACGAGGGTAATACATTAGAATAGGTCCTCCGTCTTGTCCCTATATGCCCCTCCCCATAATAGACGTGGCCAGCGGAATATTGGTCCACGGCTTCTGTTGGTTTCTTCGGTACCAGCAAGTATGACATAGCTGCCAAAGTCGTGCTTTCGAATTCACTGCGATAGATTCTGTGCAGTTCTGTTCAAGTGGGTACCAGCACTATTTCTGTTGTTACTTCTTTGGAGAGGACTTAGGGCGAGATAATACAAAATTCCCCGCAGTGCTTTGGAGAATTGGCTCCTAGGATTTCTAGGAAATAAAAAGAGCATTCACGAGGTTCAGCTAGAGGTGAGGACGGTGGTGGTGATGAGTAGAGGGGATACTCAACTTTACGCATTCAATAGCTCGGCTAGCGTGCGTGAGTAGCTGTAGGTATTACAACCCTCTAAGTTACCAAGGACGCCAGTGTGCACCACAGAAAAGCAAAATGATTGAAGGTAACCTGTGGACCCTGGCAGCTCCACAGCTACATGACCGGAACGCCGCTCTACCTACCTCATAACTGTTAAACATACACTTTCAGATTAATTGGATACCTACAGTACCTACAGTATTGAATCCTCATAAATTCCCAGGCAAGGGAGCCGGGCTTAAGCAAGAGTTTGGTGGGTAGTAGGGGCATTAGCCGCTCCCCTGTAGTCTAACCCACCACACGGCGGCCCCAGCGCACTATTATTGGTCGCCATGACATTGGAATATCTCGGTTTGGGTATACGCAGTCTGACTATGACATACCTAACAAATCTGCTTTCCAATTGTTTGATCCTGATGGCGACATAGTGTCTAGCGACACAATCCAGATGACTTCTGAAAGCCCCCACGACCAGTGCCAAGGCCTCAATTTGAAGTACTTAACTACTTAAGTACTTATGTAGCTATACCGGTGGGTAGTCTCGTGCCCAGACCCTCTGTATATTTCAAGTAACGTTACCGAAGATGAGGTTGCTTCTCCTCGCAAGGTTTTCCTATTCCCCCACCTAGTCTGGCTTGCACGGCTCCCCCACGCATAGGCGTCCGAAATGAAACACATCACGACATCGCCGACTGCATGCATACTGTTTCCCCACTTCTCGACTTCACAAAGATGCAAGCTGCAGCAAGGAAAACTAATAGATGGGCTGACGCTGCAAACACCCATTACAGAGCATCTCATTCCCAAACACTTCTGTGCATAGAAAACGATGAGTCATGCACGAGACGCACAAACGTCAAACATCGACATAAACGTTTACCTACTTGCATAGAAGTTGGACATAGGTAGATATATATATTGGCCAAAAATACTATTTGTATGCCTTTACACACTGTCCCCTCCTTATTTGTTACTGATAGGCGGCTATCATTTGGTAACGAATTGAAATATAGCCTAGGATTACATGGCCCACCCCCACCTCCCAAAATCAACGGCGTCGAGACTAGGTGAACCTGGTACCAGGGACATCCAAACATTCAATCCATGTCTGATTCGATATTATGGCCAACTTGCTCAGTACCCTGTCCATGGAACCTTTAAAAAGTCGGCTTCATACAGGGGCCATCGGCTAGATGGTCCTAGTCGCCGAACGGACTAGGAAGAGGCACAAGAGACACATAGTAATATCATGTCGCTCCTGTATCAGAAACGTTTTTGTTGATCCCCACTTACTCGTAAGATTTCCAACTGGGCTTGGATGACCTCGAGCGTCCAGCATCTGCATGGAGGTGGAGGACAACCGCGGTAGCTACTGACCTGCAGAATGTTTACAAAAGGCAGTTTGGGACGTCTTTAGTTGCACAGATATAATATAACGGAATCAGTACTAGCATTAACGTATGTATGGAGTTTGGTTGCTGGCCTTTGAGCCATACTGCTTCATCAAAGTATCCCTGGCAATAGCTGTTGCCCCATCTTTCGTATGCTGACGATTCATGACCAATACCTTAATGTTCTGGTCCTGAATTGTCGAATAGGCTTGAGCCTGCTCCACATAAGGTCGGAATGTATGTAGACCCTTCAGAACTACCCCCACTGAAGATTGTTTTATTGAAAAGTATCTGATACATTCGTAGCAAATTATTATATGCTCGTGGTAACAAAATTCTACATGGAATGCGTACGTTATATCAGGAGTGCCCGGTCTTGCACTCACTTTACGTATATAGCACCCTGTTCTGCCATAGCTTATATACCTAGGTACCTTCCTCGACTCCTATTACCGGTATTCGTGTCCTTGAACCTGTGGAGTTCGAATAGCAGGGATCATATATGACGGGTATGTACTTAGGTACTCGCTTATCTCCCCACCAAAACCTCAACCAATATGAACAAGGGTAGGGGGATAACGAGAAAAAGTAACAAGGGCTTCCCCGAGGTGATGTATTGAGATAGAAGTCTGACAATTTCATGGTGAATTAATTTATTACTGCTTATGGCAGCTGTATGAAGAACTTGCTTGTTTCAGCACTGATATCTGACGTGCATTGGTATGAAGCGAGGCTAACCATGGGCTGTATATATTGAGATATATTAGACGGCGGACAAGTGTGATGGGCAAGAACTCTTGATTGTTATATTTGAACAGCAACTCCTGACCTGTTCTAGTGACAGTAAATTTTTCCCATGTGTAATATGACTGCGATGGTAGTAATATTACTTCTTATTACTTCACTTATACCAAGTGTCTCATAGTCTCTCAGCTGAAATGTAAATATCAAGTATTAACCAGTTCTTTCCTGGATATAAGACTATATCAAAATTATTTTCTAACAGAAAAAAAAAACAGGTACTCGAGGCAAGTTAATCTGCCTGGCCTGTGCGAACTATTTACATGCAAACAAAGACCCGGGAAAGAACTCACATATCTCAAACTGAAAAGGACACAAAATTGTCAGCCTAAGGTTAAAAAAAAAAAATGAACCTTCAAAAAACGAAATCCTCAATTCTGAATATAGATATGAAAGGATGCGTCCCCCAGGCCTCTTCATCCTCGCTCTCTTCGTCCACATGCGGGCCCAGGTGTATGCGGTGGCAGTTCTAATCGGTGCTGCGTGAGCTGTAACCTTGGCCGTGCGCTGGACTGCCTTCAAAAGCATTCTCAGACCTCCGACGGTGGCTGTCTCTTGAAATAGGGCTATTTGCCCTTTCGAGGCTGGCCCTCGCATCGGCTTTCTCATTTCCCGGGATGCCCGTGTGGCCGCTGGCCTAAGCAATGGGAGTGGTCTAGGTCCGATCTTGCCGCCAGTAGGTCTTTTATCCGAGATTTCAATGTCCAAAAGCTCCGTGTTGAGGGCTGTTTGTAGGGCTGCCCAGGAGTTCTCCATTTCGCTGCCGTGGTCTTAGTGCCTAGATCGCTCTAGTTTTTTATCCTCTACCTCTCGTCTAGGAGCTCACCTATTTTGGAGGCCAAGTAGGCTTTATAGCTGGAGCGGCCGTCCTCTACGGCATGTAGGATGGTCGTCTCTGTTGCAGTATGAGAGCTCCTCAGGGTTGGCTGCGTTAAGCAGAAGACTGACTGAACCTTTAGGGGGCCCCCTTCTTTCCTTCTGCTGGCCGATGCTACGGCACGCCCCTGTGAATCCTCCATAGTGCTTGATACTCTTCATGCTGGATAGTCTCATGTCCGTGGGCCCTCCAGACTGACGATGTCACACGCCCGATTCCCAAATAAGATGAGGTCCTATCATTCCTGTGTACTGCCCTGGGGCTCTCTATATAATAAGGATTGCATCACACATTCATATTTCATATAGATTCTCAGTTGCAGAGCTTGTGATTTTATTCACGTGGAAACCTGGCTCAGGGTAATCAGTCTATGGTCGTATGGCTCGCGGGGTAAATTGAGAATCACAAGCACAGGATCACATCACATGCACCAGCGAGACCAACTCCAAGTTAACATGAGCCATGTTTTTAGGGTAACGTCCAATTGAGATACATTCTATAGTGCTATGATATAATCAGACTCCAGAATGCAGGTTATGAACGTAACGCCATTCATCTTTTACCAAACCGCGAAACAAAATAAACAAATATATGTACAAACCCAACAAGACTAGGAGAAAAAAAGCCCAAAAGCCTGGTATATCCACCACAAGATACTAAAGGTAACCTCATACATATGCTCCCATCTCCTATAGTACCAATCATCTCTTCCTATTCCATTATCATCCCCATCTTTACCCATGTTTCGCAATCACTTAAACACCACCGCCTTCACCCCCCCACACTCTACCACCTCTACCCACCCCTTCTCATCCTTCACAACCACCCCACACCCAAAACTCCCCCCATCAAACTTACTCAACAACCCCCCCTTCCCTTTCTCCACAGGCTTCGTCACCGCCATCCTCTTTGATGCCGCTTCCACCCCCTGTTCCCCCGCCAATCTAACACACAACTCCGCTTCCTCCTTCGTAATCCCACTCCGAACACTCTGTCTAATCCCCAGCACCACTTCATCTAAACTCATCGACTTCCTCCCTGTTCCTGTGCCCCCAATCCCACCACCACTAGCTCTTAACCGAAGTGATCGTAAAATGGGGATAACTTCCGGAAGCCTCTGTTGAGCGCAGATCTGTGCGTGGTTGGCGGCAATTTCCTCGGGTGTAAGGGAGGCTGTGGGTGAGAATGCTGCTGCGGCGAGGGATGCTTGATGTTTGGCGCGGATGCGGTCGAGGAGGGAGAGTTTCTTCTCCTGGGGAGCTTGGATCGTCGGGATAGTAGCTGCAAGAGCAGGAGTAGCGTTTGTCTCCGCCGGCTTCGCTTCCACTTTAACCTCCTTCTCTGCGAGTTTTTCCACGACAGCCTTCTTCTTGGTCAGAAGAGGTTCATCAGTCAATCCCTTCCCGGTCCCCCTCAACACCTGCACGCCCTTCATCTCTAACAACCTTCGCTGTCCCTTCGCCTTAAGCACCCTCTCAACCATCTTCTTATTCTCACTGACAATAACCTCCGACATGGGGACATCCACTTCCCCTCCCTCTTTAGTCTCTTTCCCCCCACCCCCATGTTTCTTCCAATATACATCAACTCTTCGGCAAAATTCCTTTCTGAGACTATTAACCTCTCCCACCCCAGCCATTGCTAGAACCAGCTCCAAGACAATTTTGCCATGTCCGTAGTCCACAGTCTTGAGCCATCCTCTCGGAATCGTCTTTATGTCCCTTCCCTCTCCTTCCTTCTTCACAGCCTTTGCATTCGTCTTTTTAGGCGCCGCCGCCTTCCTAGCCGCTGCCTTCCTACCTTTCTTCGGTACCTCAACCTCGGACTCAGCTTCAGGCTCCACAACCTCCTCCACCACCTCCACCTTCTCATCTGGGCTGTAGTTGGTGATCCAACAAACTCTCCTCAAATCAACCAGCTGCACCGTCCTTTTACTCAATCTCTCAAGATGCGGCTTCAGTCCCTTGAAATCTGGTAAACTAGTAAGCCCATTCTGCGCATGATGTAAATGAATCGCCGTCAGAAGGTGAGCATGGAGATTCGCCAAATGCTGGAGATAAGGTGGCCTCTTCTCCTCCTCCTTTTCTGGGACAGTGAGAAGGGTGTTGATTGAGGATAAAGTAACCTCGCTAGTAGGGGCCGATGGCTGGTTGGAGGCAGCAGTGCTGAGAGGGACGGCTGGTACAGGTGGGATGTTGAGAGTAGTCTGGCCTAGGGCAGATGCGGCGATGGAGAGGAACTTTGCGTTGCGGGTAGGGCGGGGGGTTTTAGGTTTTGTGGCGGCCTTTTTCCTGGGAGTCTTTGGGGCTTTGCGATTTGTTGGTTCTTCCACGTAGTCAGAGTCTTGCTCCTCTGGGATTACAATTGGGACATCTCCAGGGATGGTGACTGTGGAGGCCACTGTGGAGGTGTTTGTGGGCTCCTTCTGTAGCCTGGTTCTCTTGCGTGCTCGGATTGGGGCAGGGAGCTCCTTTTCGAAGGGGGTGTCCTTGGACTCTTCTATTGTCACCACTGGATCAGCAAGCTCATCAGTGACTTTCTCCTCAAACTTTTCTTCTGAAGCCTCTACAGCCTTCCTCTTTTTTCCCCGGATCCCTTTTGTACTCTTTTCAACCTTCGCAACTCCCACAGGCTTCTCCACAGGCTCCTCCACAGGCTCAATCACCTCTTCCGCCACCTCCTTCTCAACCGTAACGGTTTTTGCTTCTTCTTCCTTCTCAACCTCCTTTTCAACCGCCTCCTCAACCGTCTTCTCCTTCTCCCCAGGTCCCTTCACCTCAATCACCTCAATGATCTCCTCCTCCTTCGCCTTTTCCTCAGACTCCTTAACCTTCTTCTCCGCCTTCCCCCTTCCCTTCACCATCTTCTTCCCCTCAATAACTACCCCAACCAAACCTGTCTTCTCCACCGCTGCCTTCGCAGCAGCCACCCCCGCTACACCCACATTCTTCCCAACCTTCAACCCCGCACTCTTCCCAACGTCCTTAAACGCAGACTTTAACGTCCCCGCATCGGTGTTCGTCGAGCGAGCCGATTTTCGTGCCGTGCTGCGGGTAGGGGGCATGATTGCCACTTATGTCGTGCAAACGAGAGAGTAGGAGATAAACAAAACAGGCCCAATGGATAGAGGGGATGTGAGAAAGGCGCGTATCTCGCGCTTGGGAAGGCCGCAATAGTAATACAGTATCCCACTGTGGGTATGTCAACGAACTCTCTCGGCCCGATTCCCAGAAAGCACTTTGTTTATGCTACTCTGTTTAGTTGAACTCGAAGTCGATCGATTCGAAGACTGGTCTCGCTGTGGTTGTGAACCCGTCTTTGTTTTTGCTCGCAGCCAAAACAAAACAAGTGGCTCGAGCCAGATAGAATGGTACAATAGTACAATAATACAATAGTAGAGTACACACAGCAAATCTGTTATTACAACAGAATCGTTGTATTTGTGTCGAAGCACGGGAGAGTTGTTCGAAAAAATAGAGATGAAGACACTGAGTGAGCCCACTAAGAAATAGCCGGTTGGGCGCACGAACACACAAACAAACTTCCTTTTCTGGGGCATGTTATGGTTGGCACAGCAACGGGCCTAAAATGCGGCGAAAATGCAAGGCGGTTTCTACTCCTGCACATACATACAGCACACACCAAAAGTCTTGTTTCCTTCCTGCTGGGTTGGGTTGGTAATATTGCATATGCAATTCCTATGCACCGCATGCAGCTTGGCATATTCTGCTCCAAAACGGGTTGCAATGGCAATCCCAGCCATGTAGTGATGAATTTTACTTTACTGTTGCCTGTACTCTGCCCTGAAAATAGTCATACGACCTTGAATATACCTAAATGGGGCTTATTACGTCCATAACGTCCATATTGTCTTGCAGCCTGCTGCATTAGTGATGCATACGCCAAGTTGCTCCAAGACGCTGCGTACGGCAACTAGGGATAATGAGAAGTAAAACAAATGCTGGTACAAACTTAGTCTGACGAAGGAGGGGCTAGTGCAAGCCAGACTAGCTGGTACATTAGTCTGGTTGGCACAACACTCCACAGCTGGTACATAGCATTTTGTCATTAGGTAGAACCTGTTTGGAGCTGAATAATGCCAAGCTGCATGATGTGCATAGGCATTGCATATGCAAAATTCCCAAACCGAAGGAGGAAAAGACTGAACCACCAGTATAATGCGCATATGCGGGCTGACCCGTCTGCATTGCTTTAGTGTGTGCATATTACGTGCATATGCAGAGTCGTGTAGGTAATGCCGTATATATATGTATATGTACTGTACTGTACTGTACCTTCAGCAATAGATGTAATCAGTATCATTCTTTCTTATCTATCCAGTCCAGGCTCATTCATTGAACCACAACCGCAATTAAAGCCACACGCACTAAGAATTGAGAAGAGACACAGTAGCAGCAAACACACGCAAAAAAGCGCAAAACACCACCTAGCCAATCCATCCCTCCATTCCGGTCAAACTCTGTTACAAGGAAGAGAAATTTAATGTGCGTAACTCTGCTTACGCCAGATACTCGGGTATGAGGTATGTAACATGTGTATATCCCCACTACTCAAGCCAGACGTAGGATCCATCAATCACCACTGTGCATGCAAGAGCGAATTTATAAATCGTCTTCAAGGTACTTATACTGGAACCTATGTGAGTTGGAAATGTTAGAATTGTGTGATTTAGGCATTGTAGGGTGCACATTTGGAGACAAAATACTCGATACTGATATAGGCGAGGGTGTGTGGTGCACTTACTTAAACTCGGTTTTTCTCCTATTCATCCAAGTACTCTCATAATCAAAGAACCTGTATGTACCCTGTTCATGCTCATCGGTGATGGTCTTTGGCTCCTCGTGCCTCTGAAACCATGTTTGATACATCTTATGGAAACGCCAGCTCTGCCTCTTCAGCTCTTTCGCCGCAAGATACTGCTGGTACGTCCCTTGTTTGTAATAGAAAATGTAGAACAACGTGTCGGTGTCTATTCTCTGGTACAATTTGGGATCATCAAAGATCGGCAAAACCTCCTGCGGGTAGTAGTGCGGAGAATGGTATTTTGTTACCGGCTTATAATGCTTTGGCTTTTCCGCATCGACAGTATCCGGAGTATTAACGAGTGTGCCTTCTAGAATACGAGAAAGATTCGCAGGGGAGTTATGAAGTTGTAAGGGATTCGTTACCCTTTGGCGAGTAGACTCAAGTGAGGAAATCAGATCTCGGAGGCCTGGTGGTAAGCTATAAATGCAGTCTTGAGCAGCGTTCCTGATATCAGTTACAAGCCCAGGCGGCGGGGAGGGCCGTTGCACAAGTGGCGATTGTTGCGCATGTTGCTGTGTAGGCAGATCCTGTGTTTCTTGTGAAATCCGCTGAGGCATTGACGAAGGGTTGTTCGTCCCGTTGAGGTGTGTCTGCGATACAGATGTCGAGGAAGAACTTCCCGGAAGCCCTGACTGCGACTGTGTAGACGTCGGGGAGCTATTTGGTGAGCTCTCTGGGGTCTGTTGCTGCTGCGCTAATGTTGAAACGGGTGGTTGCAGTGGTGTTGGTTTAGTAGGTGAAGGAGAATCTGCATTGTTTGCAGGTAGATCCGATGATGATGCAAGAGAGACTTGATCCGGTGTTTTTATACAATCGGTTTGATCCTTTGTTACTGGTACAGCTGGGCATGACCGTGGTGATGGGGTCGCTGAGTTGGCAGATGCAAGCTCCGCCTTGTTCAGCAGTGGTGTAGGAGGGCTCGAGCCTGTTGGTAGACCGGTAGTATTTATGATTTTTTGTGTAGGCTGCTTTGGAGCGTTTGCTGCCGGTAGCGGATTCACAAAGGGGGCTATAGTTGTGATACCTGGTGGGGGTGGTAGCGGTGCAATCCCGACACTTCGATCTGCAGCTGCCGCCGCTGCTGCTGCAGAGGCATACTTCAAGGTCTCCCCTGCTGGTCTGGTAGGTATAGGGGCTGCTTTCATTGTACTTGTTGTTCCCGGTAACGGCGGTATAGGTACTGTTGATGACGAAGGGTTGTGTAATGTCGCCAATGCTGGCATGGGCGACCGCATCTGCGTCGAAGGTCTCCGTGCTGAGGATGCATTGGATGATGAATCTTTGTTGCTACTTATTGGCTTGTCATTCAAATCATCCTGCACTGACTGCGTGTCCTGGCTTGACATCTTGTCATCCATACCAATACCATACATGTCCTCCTGTTCTTCGTCCAGATTTAAGTCGTCGTATATCGCATCGTCTTCTGTGAAGTCCGCCTCTTGATTGCTGTCAATATAATACTTGATGTCGTCTTGTATCTTTGCAACAGATTCCACCTCCAGCTGCCCATTTTCTAGTAACCGTAATATCAGTTCCAGCTTCTGAATATGCCACTTATGTCGTTCCACTATTCGTTCAACTTCCGATACTCGTTCGGCTTTCGAAGTATCTTTGCGGCCCTTTTTCAGGGTCACTTGCAGACCTTCCGCTTCTGCCTCACAGGTTTCAATCTGGAGTTCCAGTTCTGAAACCGCATTCGTGAGAAACTCTCGTACTTGCGCACGCTCTTTCTCTTTAGGGTCCATCTTAGTCGACGCCAGTAAACCTTCTTTGGAATAGGCCTTGGTCTTCATTTCTTTCTCAACAGCTTTGAATTTCTCCATTTGCTATATACCAGTCAACAATAAATAAATCAGCCATTATGAACATGAAAGTCAGCAAGTATAGAAGAATTGTGGCAGAGCGTAGCCTGTAAAATAGTTTGGAGAGGTTCAGAGGGTGATCTTGTAGTGCACAATCCCCTCTCAGCGACTGCTCCAGTGTCCCCAGATCCATAAGATATGATAGGCTCGGCCGGAACCACACCAAATATACAGTACAAAAGGCGATCGATCAGGGAGAGTCTCACAGTCTCAATCGCCTTCCGGTGCTCCATCAATGGTTTCTTATCCTTGATTTCTCCACCAGCGGCCCATGACTTGATCAAATCCCTCTGCCGCTGTAACTTCTTGATTTCCCGCTTCAATGTGTCCTCAAGCTTCTCTTTCTGAGCCTGATTCGTCGCCTGCTGAATCTTCTCAAACGTCGACTCGAATGCTGCTATACCTTCTGCTACACGTTTAAAGCACCGGTCCACCTCCTGCTGCAGTTTTCGTGCTGACATCGTGGCACTCTATCCGAAAGTAACGTTGGGTGAGGGTCGATGGAGACGCTGCTGCCTGTGTTGTGTGGGTGAAAGGGTGTCGGCGGGGTTGTAGAATCGAGTAGCGTGTTTGCTGTGCTAGGAGCGAGAGTTAAGTTGGGTGTGTGTTTACCTACGAAGACGTCTTCTGTTGAGAATCGAAGAGCCTCGACGGAATGCGGTGGTTCGGTAGGTATCGAAACTGAAAGGGTTTAGGGTGAAGACCCCCATAACTTCAGACGGCGTTGAGTAAGCAGTGTACGATTAGTGCGTGCTTGGCCCGCCGTTCGTTTGTCGGATCCGGGCAAGAGCAACCCCAAGCAACGCTGCGGACGCTGCGGACGCTGAAACATACTGTATTGGAGCAACAAGATGAAGGGTGTGTATGGCTATCTGGCTATCACAGTGCTTTCGTCCTGAAACAGCTAACGAGGTTGCTCGGCTTCAGCCGTCATTCAGCGGGTTCTGTCAGCTTCCGTCACCGTCGATAGCGAAGTGGTCTCTTCAATAGGAAAAGGGATGCTGGTTTTTGTTGCAGGTGAAGAAAATCATTTTCCGATGCCCCAAAAACATATACCCACATAGTCGCCTATATGTCTTTTTTTTTCGGCGGCAGTCATCCTGGTACCATTATGATATCTCACATCTGCGTGGTACAATCCTTTTTCAGTGACTCATACAGCTAATCGACGGTCCAACTCCTCTCAGTAGAGGGGCCATAAGGCACTGGAGTTCAGTCTCCCCTAATGACACTACCGAAGATGGGAAATCCCTTGCTATGAAGCTCTTGAGCCTGAAAATGTGGCCTACAGACACGAAGCCAGTGGGTGTCTCCCTTTGGCATACACAGGTTCTAGTTGCTAAGAGAATTACGAGGTTTAGTGGGCTCAATCTGTAAAAGACATCTCTGGGGAGATATTGTGTGTCTCTCAATTTACCCTCTTTGCAAATATCAACAAGGGCAGCAAGGTTGGCAAATAGAATACCTCCTCCTCCGGTTTGGTGATGGATGACTTACCGCTCACCAGCCCGATTTCCACGGCTCCGCACCTCCGGATATTGCCCGACCACTTTACAATCAATTTCTTGAGACCATGAGAGTGATCTACGAGCCTGACCAGGTGAAGGGTGGGGTATTCGGAGCAATGATGCAGGTGGGATTAATCAATGATGGCCCAGTCACATTCGACTTTGATACTGCAAAAAAAAAGCCTGAAAACATTCTTGCCCAGAAACAGAAAGACGAGAAGAAGAAGAAGTGGGTGGAGAAAAAAATTGCCTGTATGAAGGCAGAGAAAAATCAAAAGAGTGGGAGTGAAACTTCAGTGACCACAGAGGCGGCGGTTGATGAGGATGAAAACTCCTCGCTCGCAGAGGCTACCAAAATGTCGAAAATGGACGACCAGAGTTAATTAGGCACATCTCACTAGATGCGCGACCGTACACCTAAAAATATAACGGCAATATACCTGTTGTAACTATATTTGTTTACATGAAATGAACTCACTTATTGATTGAGCCATGTAGACACTGCCCAGTCCGTAATCTGGGTATTGTAGTCTTCTTCAGGGTCAGTGGAACCCTCAGCCTCGCAAAGAGAGACCAGTGCATATTTGCGGATCTGAGTACTGCCTGCATCTTATGTATACCTTCATCTGTGCTTGCTACATTCATCAAGACGACTAACACCCCTTTATTTTGTACTTCACGCGATATCGATCTTTCCACGATGCACATACCATAGTCTGCTAGAATAAGTTTGGGTTTTACTTCATAGCCGGGGAGGTAACTTCAAAGGAGCAACTATATGCTGTTAGCCATGCTGCAACAGTCAGAGTCGACTGGTATATTATACATACCAGGTGTGATCACTCTTTTGGTCTAGAGGTACATATGCCTCTCTAGAAATTTTCTTGTTAATGATTCTCGGTTTTTTATCCTAACATTGGAAAGTATTGGTTGAAGATATTCTATTACGATATCAATCCGAGACGTACAATCATGAAGAACAAACAAAATATGACCTTCCCGCCTTGATGTTAAGGTCACCACCGGGAGAATCGGGAAGGAAAATGCCAGTGCGGAGATTACGAATATTCAACCTCACTACATACCTTTGACGCTCTATGGGATCAGCGCTTTTGGAACCAGACTTCGTTTGCATATAGTTTAGCAGGGAGTGGGGATGGGGGCGAGTTTTCCTTTGTATTTCTTAGCTGGACCAGCTTCTTGTACCGAAAGCACAGGTCGAACCTTATTACCGTCATAACCTTAGGTCGATCGCGGGAACAGACTATAAAACTAAAAATAAAAAATAAAAAAAAAGGGAGTAGGGATATTAACTGAACCCGACACAGCTCTGTAAATGAGTGTGCCCACATGAGAAAAGGTTTGAATTGCCACTGGAATAACACGGACTACTCTGAAATGCCACTCGCTTAGCGGAACATGTCTAACATACAACACTATACCACTCTCTCTACTAGACACAACGCCTCGCTACTTGGCGTGACTATATGCAAAGGCTCCTTTTTTATGCACAGTAGCTGCCAGGTCGGCTTCCCTCTGCCACGCCTACTATGCCGGCCTTTACCATGCCGGCTTCCCTCTGTCACGCCGGCTTCCCTCTGTCACGCCGGCTTCCCTCTGTCACGCCGGCTTCCCTCTACCACGCTCTCCCAGCGACATTACAAGCCAGCTTTATTACAAGCAGCAATAGTAGCGACATTACTGCGACATCACTTTTCCATCCCAAGTCCAATTTCTGATTCGCAGGTTCGCCCAGGTTGGCTTACATGGCTCTTCTGGCTCACAAACTCTTCCGGCTCAGGTTCGCTCATGTAGGCTCTTCAACATCCATTTTGCTCAGGTTGGCTCTTTTGGCTCAGGTTCGCTCAGGTTGGCTCGTTCAGCTCAGGTTGGCTCAGGGTTGCTCAGGTTGGTGGTTCAATGGGCTCTTCTACCTCAGGTTCGGCAAGCTTACTTACATAGCTCAGGTTCGCTCATATAGGCTCTTCCAGTTCAGGTCCGCTCATATAGGCTCTTCCGGCTCAGGTTCGCACACAGAAAAAAAAAAAGGGTTCAATTGGCTCTTCTACCTCAGGTTCGGCAAGCTTGCTCAGGTTCGCTTATATAGGCTCTTCCGGCTCAAGTTCGGCTCTTCCAGATCCAGTTTGCTCAGGTTGGTTCTTTCAGCTCTAGTTCGCACACATAGGCCCTTCTGGCTCAGGAGTGCTTAGGATTGCTCAGGCTGCTTCAATAGACTCTTCTACAGTTTGTTCTTTTGGCTCACGCTCATATAGGGTCTTCCGGCTCAGGCTTACCTACATAGGCTCTCCCGGTTCAGGCTTGCTCACATAGGCTCTTCCGCCTCCGCTTCAGTCAGATTGGCTCACATGGGCTTCTCCGGCTCAAGTTTACTTAGATTGGCTTTTCTGGCTCAGACTTGCTCCGGCTCTGGTTCCTTCAAATTGGCCTATATAAGCCTTCTAGCTTGGAAAGGCTAGTTTTCTTAAGCTCTTTCTGTTTATGTTAAACATTTACGCTCCTGTCTCCTTAATTTCCTTACACATACTCTATATTGCTCTAACTACTTTCCTCTAACTTGTCTTCCACTCCTTCTATTCTACAAATCCACTTCCTCGCTCGTACAATTCCTTTGGTTATGTCCACAACTTCCACAGTGCCCACATGACTGACTTCCTACCCCTTGTGCAGGTGCTACCTCTGTATTATTAAGTAAAGCTTGCGCTTTTAAAACTCGTCTTTTAGATTCCCCTGCTACCATACGCTTGACTTTAGGCCGACCTCTTGCCTTGCGCTCAACTTTTGGACCAACAACTAATCCGCTATCTTCTCCTCCATTTGAGCTTGCTTTGATGGTATCAAGTGAAACTGGTGAGAGATTTTGTTGATATGTATTTCGCCAGGCAAGAGTAGAAAAATGGTAGGGAACATAGTCGTGTGGATGAGGGTGTGAAGTGATTACTGCTTGTAATGCATATATTAAGGTGAAGGCATGACCACAAGGAATTCCATTTTTTTGAAAATGGCCGCATGTGCAGGTTCTGAACCCCAAGTCGGTAATAAAGGTTCGATGGTTGCTTTGTGTAATAATACCTGATGT